>WSLN01000162.1:3603-26268 GCA_019677355.1 Ceratobasidium sp. 370
TCAAGCTCCCACTGGGCGACCAGGTCGATCAGACAGGAGGGTAGAGCAAGATGGGGCACGCTATGCTGCGCGTGGCAAAAGGAGCGCATAAGATGAAGGCATTGCTCCCGATTCGGAAATTTACTTCCGGGCCGGTCAGGCTGTCAGTGTCACAGCCGTAACCGTTCTCGACCACATATAATGGGCGCGAAACCGCCCGGCCAGACTTTCCTACCCGTCCCCTCGTCCTCGTCGTCTACTCTGCCGGTTTGAATACTCTATCTCGCGTCTACGCTGCTCCTCTGCGCGCCCCCATTGCTACCTTGCCAGACTATCATGTTGTCCGTCTCGAGCACCCCGGCCCCCATCACGCTTCCCGCGTCGCGCGATGCCGTTCTGTCCACCCAGGTTGAGCAGGTCCAGGAGGTACGTCGGTGTTCCTATATTCTGCACTGCTCCACCCTCGAGCCTGTTCTCGACTCCCTCTTGCGTCTGTGGGACCCAAGTCGGGGCGGCGCAAGGCTACTTGCCAAATTGCGCTCCGCTAGAATTCCAAATGGCTTGCACCCCCTGGCTCTGGACACCAGCTGACCTACTTTCTACCCCGCATTTGCAGTTCGAGAGCCTCGAGGACGCCGTTGGATCATTGTGCAAGTAAGTGTTGTCACCTGCTTGTATTGCACTCGCTGGATCATCTCCACGAGTGATCACACGACCTCCGCCCATCCATGCCACTGAATTGGGTTGCTCATGCTTTGTACTTTTCAGAATCGCGGACGCGGTTGGTGGGCCCAGTCACGCTGTCAAGTTGCACTGTACGCTTCCGACATGCTACACCGACCCGGTCATGGGTACGTGCGCATTTCGGTCGCACAGCCTCGAACCTGTCTCATGACTAGCTCTCTCGTTGTTCAGGCAGCGACCTTCATGACATTCACGATCTTCGCCGCCGCTCACTTGACCTAGTCCATGAACTCACCGGCTCGTTGCGTTCCTCGGGGGTGAGACCTCAACTGAAACGCTCGCGTATTATTAGCTCATACTTTTCCATCACAATAGATCAACGCTAGCTACCAACTGTCGCCCTGCCACAGTCCCCTAGCGCTCGTATTCGTGCTTCCTCAAAACAGAGCAACGGACAATGCTCGGAGCTGCAAGGCTACCAAGTCCATGCAAGATCTGATGAAAGGCGCTCAGAGGTGTGTTCCTTAATTGCATCCCTTGAATCCTCGATCCTGACAAGACATTATACTTAGTGATAAACTTTACCTTACCACGGTCTCCGGTGTGCCTTCGCTCGTCATTACTTAATTTACTACGCTATATCTTGGTTACCCTCTTGAGCTCCTAGTTTTGCGCTGTCGTATACTCTCCCCATCTGGCTCATGTTCTCCTCGGGACATGTTTCTTGTTTTGCCCGGCTCATTTTCGCAAACTGTATATCACGGCTTGTTCTGTAAAGTACGTTGACATATGTCATATATATATGGCCTTTTCCCCATCTTTCCTCGCTTTGCCAATCCGGGCCGCCTGATTTTGTTCGCCGTGTGTTGGACCGACCGACCGGCTCAAAACGTACAGTTGCCGCAATAATTATCAAACGAAAAACGGAAGTGAATCACATGCGAAAAAGAGTCCTGAGAGCACGCGGCATTGGCGCTTATAAGCTCGGATTTGAACACGTCTCCGTTCCCAGTTTTTCCCCGTCTGTCGTTCTCTCACCCTCCATCCCACTCTCTTCCACCACCCTCTCCATCACCATGGCACCCCTCGCCGACGCCTTGCTCTCCGTCATCCCCAAAGAATGGCATCTTCCGAGCCATCTCACCTCGTACCAGCCCGGTATCACTCCGCTCTCGACCGTCCCAGTCGTCGTCGCATGCCTTGTTGGCTACCTGACCACGATTTTCAGTCTGCGCGAGGTGATGCGCGGCCGCGAGCCCATGAAGCTCACGGCGCTGTTCCAGTTCCACAACATCTACCTGACGGCCGGCAGTGGTCTGCTGCTCGTGCTCATGGTCGAGGAAATCCTGCCTATTTGGTGGAAGACCGGCCTGTTCGCTGCCATGTGCGCGGATGAATCTTGGACGCCTGTAAGTAGCTCGTTTTTCGTCGTTTCTGCCCCTTTTTTGCCAAATGTTGTTTGGCGGCTCGGCTCCTGCGGCGGCGCGAGTTTTCTCGATGACGCGCATCTATTGATCCATTCGTATCCTTGAGTTGTTTTTTCACGTGTTCTGAGCATCCTTACGCGTGAATGCGGTTGCTGAGGCGCGTTTTCCATTTTTTAGCGGCTCGAGTTTTACTATATGATCAACTACTACATCAAATATGTCGAGCTCGCCGACACCGTTTTCCTAGTGCTCAAGAAGAAGCCTCTTGGTCGGTCTATGTTCACCTGCCCTGTCGGACCCAGTGCTAACGTACTGTGTTTTTGAACAGCGTTCCTGCACGTCTTCCACCATGCCGCCACTGCTCTCCTCTGCTTCACCCAGCTCAACGGCCACACCAGCGTTGTAAGTGCATTTACATGCTTATCTGAGAGCATGGTCTCACGCAATGCTTCTCGAACAGTCATGGGTTCCGATTGTGCTCAACTTGACCGTGCATGTGTTCATGTGTAAGCCCGTGTGTTCTCACGATCTTGCATCATCCACTAAGTCCGGTAAATTCGGGTAATTAGACTACTACTATTGGGCTACTGCTGGCGGTCGCAAGATCTGGGTACGCCTCTGTGTTTCTAGTTATCTTGAGTAGTGTATACTGACTTGTTGTGTTTGAATGTGCAGTGGAAGAAGTACCTCACTACCATGCAGATCACCCAGTTCATCATCGACCTCGTTGCTGTGTACTTTGCTAGCTACTCGTACTTCAGCACGACCTACTGGCCCCACCTGCCCACTTTTGGCACATGCTCTGGTACCGAGGGTGCTGCGATCTTTGGCTGCGTGCTCCTCACCAGTTATCTCTTCTTGTTCATCGACTTCTACGTTCGCACCTACAAGGCGCCTGCCTCGCGGGGAAAGAAGCCCGTTGCCAACGGCCATGCGTGAGTTGCTCTAAACTTCTTTGGGCATTCAACCATCTTGATCATTTATTTGTACGCAGGAAATCCCTGTAAACTAGTTACGACGAACTGATGATTGGATTCGAACATGGATGTATCATTCAGAGCTCTGTACGCTGTGTTTTTGTCCGACGGTAGATCGTTGTATGTTTCGCGGTAGCTGTGTAGAGGGGACATCGCTTTCACCTTTTGTTTCTTGTTCGAGTCCGAGGTTTGTCGTTCGGGTTTGTGTGTCCTGGGCTGGTGTGGTTCTGGAAAGTAGTTTATATACCGGCGGAGACGCGTATTTAATTACCGGCTTAATTCTTTTGTGCGTATGCAGTGCAATGGAGATACGCATGATTTTTGAAGCCAAACTTTGGGTCAAGTGTTTTGGGATCAGTAATGAGTGATGATATTGAAACAGGAAGTCGATATGGAGGATACAGGGTGAGGAGATACAGAGTAACAAATATATGGTAAAGCGAACGTCCGATGATGCTGACAGGGATATCTACCGCTCAATGCGCTTGGATGCGCTGTAGTTCTTTACAACCCTACGAAGGAGACGGCGTGAGCGTTCTTGCCCCAACGGCCTCACCATTGACTTACTTTTCGATCTCATGGAAGAACCACTTCTTCGGCGAGCTCTTAGGGATAGGAACAAACCGGTCATGCTCGTGCCCAGACTTGCCAGTGAAGCGAATTCCTGTGTCTTCGATGGTTACGCCTTGAAGGTATGAGAACGGCATCTCCCACTCGAGCCGGAGCTTGTTCACAGAGAAACATATGATGCGTGAAGTGGTGAGCATTGCTACCATGTCGCCTCCAGGTAAATCTACATGAATAAATGCGTAGTAAGTACCTGAGAGCGGGGCCTAGAAGCAATGTTTATGCTTGCCGATATGTGCCACGTAGAATTCATTTCGGAATCGACCGTTCTCGAGGTCTTTCATCCACATCTGCCCAAGGGCGTCGACACTGGAGTATGCGGTGAGAATACCATCGGCCGGGATGTGTCGTGGCTTGAGGCAAAACTCGTTAGCTTTACTATTCGATGGGGATGCCGATAAGAGTACCTTTCGGATTCGTTCGCACTGGTTGTTGTCGAATACGGTGGTGGTATTGCGGATACCTTGTTCGTAGCGATGTTATTTGGGTAATTCTAAGTCGCTAGCTGGAAATAACCGACCTTCGGTAACATTGGCAGCTAGATCGAACACGCCGATGACGGGCTTGGTGACAGCACTGTTGGTTATGGCTGAGTATGCTGCAAACGATTAGGAGTAGAGCTGAGACAAACCCTACGAGTCCCTTTCCAACTCCCTTGAAGAAACCACTCGCCCCACCCGTCTCAGCTCCCTCGATGGGTTTCATCTGATAGAATAATCAATTTTAGCCTCCGCGGCCCGCAGGTCTGGTATACACCTACCACAACGCCCTCTACACCACTAGCTAAACTCGTGGCGAGAGCTTCTGCGCCTGCCGTAACCCCGTAGCTGTAGAATTGATTAGGGGGCGAGCAGCTGGATCACTGGAGTGTACTCACATAGCATGCTTTGGTTTGTTTGTTCGTTGTGCCAGACGGCGTTGTCGTTGGTACTCCTCGTCAAATGTCGCGGCAGACAAACCTTCGCGTATCCCCTGCTTGAGCTCGCATCCCGATAAGCCAACCACTTACTCACCTTTGCCAATACTGCTAGTAACCTTGGTCATACTATCTGTCACGCCGAACACTGTCTTCTTGACAAAGCTTGCGGCACCCTGAAAGATAGGCATGGTAAGAACTCTGAGATGGCACCTAAGACTCGCAAACCTTTGCGATCCCAATCCCAAGCTCCTTGTTTCCGTGCATCACTACACCCTTATATGGCTCATAGAAAATGTCCGCCACTCCGCCACTAACGTTAGTGAATAGTCCAACCGGGTTGCCTAGGAAGTCCGCAGAGCCCAGGACACGATACAGCTGTCGCAAGACCTCCTGACGGTAGTGGTAGATAATCCTCTCTTGGAGAATTGGCACGCTCAGGCGCATATCACGGATCCCCAACGCGTTGAAGCGCAGTGGAGCATTGTTGAGGTTGCCAAGCGCCATAGTGGCGGCATTGATAACGACAGCCACTGGGTTCCGCGTGTTGACCCTAACCTGAGTCAGTCGCTGGACGAAGACCAATTAATAAAGGCTTACTTGTCACTTTCTTCAACGTTGGTGTGAGCAGAGCGCATGAAAGACAGCGAAAGTTCCGTTGGCTGAAGCTCGAGGACCTCAAAATACAAGTCTTGTCCCCCTTGGTTCAGAGTTGTTGGTTCTGGAATTTCGGTTGGGTGCTCGGTAAAAACGCTATAATGTTGACGATGGTCAATATTTTCTTTAATCCACGAAGACAAAAAAAATATATGCTCACTCTTGTGGCTCAGATCCCCATGCGACACCTTCGAGCTTCGCAAAGTCAAGTAAGGTAAACAGGAAGTCTTCGTCAAGTTGGATCGACAACGCCTGGAGTAAGACCGACGCATATTTGACAAATGTAACGCCATGCGCTGCGTGTTGAGCCTGTTTCAGTCGTGCAGATAAGGGCTAGGCCGGTAAGTACTTACAGTTATCTTTAAGAACCATGAGTGATGCTTGGACCGATGGGAGAGTGTTCGCATCCTGCGATATCAACGTGGGTTGCAAGACGATGGGGAACTGGCAGTCATGTAGTTGGTTGTCGATCTGTAGACGTTTCAGCGATATGTCACATATTTGAGCCGCGTCCGTATCCGTGTACTGTAGAACGATCCCGTCCACGGAGGTGTAAAAGAGCTCCACCATGCGCTTGTTGATTAACGAGAGACCCAAGCCTTCCAGATCCACCTTAACGACAAGACCGACAGTCGCTTTTGCCGTGACTGCCTCAAACGCCTCTTGGCTACTGAAGGTGTCTTGGCGTTGGAGAGTTCCGCTAGCAGTCCGAGCCCTTCGCTTGTATACGCTCCGCTCTTCAGAGTAATTAGAAACCGTCAGCGTCTGTCCAGGTCCCTCTGCCTTGACGTCGAGCGAAACAGCACGGTTTCCCCTGTGTGGGATCTGAAACTGTTTGTAAGGAACCTTCCCGCCTGTTGCAGGAATGCATTACTCACAGGGAACTGGAACGGTGGAAGATTTCCTATTTCGTTGATGTCCACATGCTTCGCGTGCCCATTAATAACAAGACGGATCTTTTTTTCCCTAGCGGCAGGTGCATCCCAAGCATACCACTCGTACGTATGGGGCTTGACATCATATTGTGCAGTGCCTTGAGGTTGATCCCCGCGTTCTAGGCGAGTTGTATCCTAATAGAAAAGTGAGCAACAGAGTGGGGTATAATTTGTGAATATGTGCATGCCATCTGGGAAATCGTAACAGGATAGTCGCTCTGGTTATCGATCTTGAATGGCCAAGGACCTGTCTCGCGGCTCAAGATAACGAAGATCGTGCTGCCTTCCAAAGCGACGTCGGCCCGAAGGAGATGCGGCTTGTGATGGTGCTCATCGTCAGCTGGTGGCATCCGAAGGTGCACGCGGCCAATGTCTTGAATGTTAATAGGAGCCGACCTAGAGAGTGCTGGTGAGATTGCGCTCCCCCGTAAGCTCATACGTACCATTTGGCGTTGAGCCCAGAATACGCAAATGTCAACAGTCCATCCATGCCAGAGCGGAGGGTCTTCAATGGAGCCTGTCCATTTGGGTCGAGAGTAGCGCCGCTTTGGAGGGGTACACCATGTTCTCGGAATGAAAGCGGGCGGTGGGTCATGTTCTTGACAATAAAGCGTGGTGCAAGAGTCACAACTTTGCTGAGCTTGTATTTGCCGAGGCCGTCTGCCCATGAAATGCCGAAATGAAGGTCCTCATTCTTGTTGGCTCGCATTACAATCTCGGTTTCAGTTCGCAGCGATTCGAAGTTTACCGGCTAAGGAAACGGGCCGTCAATTGATGAGGAGACGTTTTGAGGGAAACAACTAACGGTGGACCAAGCTGAACCGGCAACGCTTATCGAAAACTCATTGCCACCCTTGTTGATGTGAGAGAACACTGGACACCCATTAGTCCACTATTGTAGGCAGTAAAAATATACTGACTGAATGGCGTTGGCTTAGTAATCGTACCTATAAACCAAGAAATGGCTTAGTGTATTATGCGTCTGAGGCAGGATTATACGACGTACTGATGTCTCCGACCGCCACATCTCGCGCGGTCCCTCTACCCGGCCTAGAAGCTCGCAAGTTGAATGACAAGCCCGTCTTGTTGATCATGATAAACGGGCTGTAAATTTGGACCTTGACCGCCCCTCCGGATTCTGGGTGCCGACTAGGGGTCGTTCCAGTAAGCAACCGGTTTCCCTCTGAGCATGGATATACATACACGTAGTTCAGCCGCAGATCAAGCTTGCGGCCATCCTTATCTGGTAGAGATAGCGTCTTCTCGATGTCGAAATCGGCGTCGGCGTCGGCGTTGATGATGGCAAAGGAACTGGGCTTGAAACCTAGCGAGCAATGTAAGCACACGAGTCAACGTTAGAAATGCTCCAATTTGCACTAGCCTGAATCTTGGACTTCGATGTTCAACAATACAAGATGCGTGAGCTCCACCGAGTGTACCGGCATGACTCCGCCTCGTCGTAAGAACCTTGATACTAACGTCAGGAGAGGCTGCAAGTATTGTACAAGCTGCACCCACGATGTCCAGTTCTGGCTAGTATTTTTGTCATATATGCGATAGTTGAGGTCGTATGGGAGGAGGTTTTCTAGCTCAATGGGCGCACGGAGCCGAAGACTCATCTTTGGGTAGCGCCTACGATGTTTCGTAAATGGGGGGTATTCGAGTCAAGAGCGTAAAACATACCTTGTGATAGGATCGTTAGCATCGTACTTGGCAAACGCCTGGAAGCGGAAAGGAGCCTCGTTGCCCTCGTTAAAGCGGCAAGGTACGGTAACGTTGGGCCGCCTAACAAGGTCTTCCCAAGCAAGACTCATTTGAGAGAACGCGAACCCAAACCCAGCTATGATATCAGTTAGTATAATAAAACTCTCAATTCCGCGGGGTGTAGATACCGTCAGGCCGCAGTTTGATGCGATTTTTGGTTACGGCTTCAATCGGCAGCGAGTATTGTCCTCCAGGTGCTGATCGAGTCGAGTTAATTTATTGCATTTTACAAAAATAGACGGAGCTGACCTATTTTTTGGACCGCGTACGCTGGCTTGTTGGAGGTGTCCACTAGGATGAGTTCAATCGGATATGAGGTCAAGTTCTCCACATTATAAGTCGACCTCAGCGTGATTATCTTTACGTTGTCCTGAACGGTGATCTCGCATAGTAGTCGATCCATAACTTTGTCTAAATTTGGCCGAAGAGCATAAACGAACTCGCCCTCACGATCGACAGGAATGCCTTTGACTGGCTCCCATAATTTGCCTTGGAACTGGACACCAATGAGATGGGGTCTGGTAGCTGAAACATGCTAGGAGCTCATGAGTTATTATGCTTGACGAGTTTAATAAACGCCTGTCTTACTTCGCGCATTGTCTTCCAATCATCAAACCTCCACTCAACCGATTCATCGTTGCCGATCTTGACGGGTTGAAGGACCTTTCCGGACTTCGTGGACACGTCTTGATCCGACCAGACATGAATCACGTCGCCAGTACGATTGCGTATACGGTACGGTGCGTCCCCGCCTCGAGCCCGTTGTAAGACCTGATCTCCTTTTTGTTGCCAGACCATCATAGTATTGATTGCAAGCTCCACGAACGCTGAAGTGACGTTGAGATCGAGACGTTCTTTGGAGGCTAGAATTGCGGTGAGGGTACCATCGGTCTCTTCTTTGACAGCCTGCACGATACATCAGCGGGCCGTCAGCTATCAGCTCTTCTCACTTACAGAAATTGAGAAAGTCCATGGGTCGATAAGGGGCTCCCAATGCGAGTTTGTCAGATTCCAATAGTTGATCGATGTTCCGAACGTCGTTGTTGCTTTCAGCTATTGACCTTTCAGTGTTGGAACATGCGGCTATCTATCGGATTTACATACCTCTCCGGACCAATCACTGACTGTGATTTCGAATGGTTTGGTTTTCAGATGGAGCATTGGCAACTCGTGAAGATCGCCAATAAGAACAAGCCGGAATCCATCAAACGACCCCTTGAGCTGTAAGAAACTTGAGAACTTTCGGCACTCAATGAATCGAACTCGACACGTACTTTCTCCTTCGACATCATAAGCTTTGGCGCGTTGGACGCAGTGCGATGGCTCGGCCGCCGGATTGCTTTGCGAGTTCGGGACTGCGGCGGCTTGTATTGAGACGAGGGTGATAGAGAGGGTAAAACTGTAGATGAAGGGCCCGGGCGGCCATCTCGCTTCTGGTTATCCGGTTGACCTTGAGGTTTTGACGCAAGCTCGATGGCTCGATTGGCGATGGCCATAATGAGATTGATGTCCCGGTATGACGCGCGGAATACAATTGGTTGGGCAGCGAGCTCGATGCTAGTCATTTGATGTGCAGCAGACTTTCGGCTGTCTAGAGAGATCGTGATATCCAAGTCGTCCAAGAACCGAACACTTTCGGACGCGCGACCCATCCGGCCGAGCGACATTCCAAGCTGGTTGATAGTCAAGGCCAAGATGCCCTGCAATTGGGTTAGTATGTGGTTAAGCAAGTAACCAGTGACACAGCGAACCTGTTGTGACGTAGAAACCTCCTTGACGGCTAACTGGATTGCTTGGCTGTGCGAATCTGCATCGTTTTCCAACACGCTGACGGAGAGATCATGAATATCAATGCGGTATGCGAGCTCCGAGTCTTGGGTAGTGGGAGCCTCATCTGTTTCGGTCTTAGGACCCTCATTCTCGGAATTCTCTGTCGGCTCAGCGCTCGAGAACGGACTAGTGAAGAAATCGGCGAGAGCGAATACGGGATCCATGGAAAAGATGATTTTCGGCGAATCGATGGTAACGATAGCTCGAGAAGAAGGCTTCAGACCGCCAGACGTAGAGTACAAGATCATGAACTGGTTGCGGTCATGCTGGGCGGCAGGCATGATTTCTCGGAACTTGGAAGGTCCAGGTCGCGTATTGCTCATTGTCAAAGACTTGAGAACAACCTCGGCCTCAGAGGCACCGTCAGAGAGCGATTTGTACCGGACTATGTTATCGACGAGAGCGAAGCGGGCAATTCCGCACTCTTTGAGATCGCCTTCGCGAGAAGCATTGTGGTCATAGAGATGCAGCTTGACGGCGTGACACGAGAATACCAAGTCCAAAGAAGTCCAGACTTTGATTTCCTTGCCATTTTGATCGGTCGCCGTCATCGAAACCTCGGGTCCGAGATTAACAAGAGTACCGTTCCCATCAGGCGTCGCAGGAGCAGGAGTAGGGACCTCAATCGGAAGGGTGGACATCCTCTTGGTCGATTCATCGGCATCTTCCTCGGCTTCGCCTGCTGTCGCGAAAACTTGAGGTACAGAACGTGATAGATCCATCAAAATCTTGAACTGCGTTTGAGTCAAAGCGACCCGAATATCGGACATCTTGATATCAACCTGGATGTATGCATTATCGTTAGTCACAGCCAGCCTTGTTGTGGTACATCCAACATACAAATGTGTCGGGCTTGTTAGGAAAAGAGCTCCTATCGACGTCCGAGTACTGCTCGACGGTCGCTGTAATGTCAACATCTTCCATGACGCGGAGCTTCGATGTTTGGTCTCCATCAGACAAGTCGGATGAGAGTCGAATACCGCGCAGCCCCGCCGTGATACGTCCGTCGTCCCCAATATACTCGTTATTAGCAACAATCTCGCCTAGCTTCATGATCATGACGTCGTTGGATGTGTATGCATTGCAAGGGAAGATCAAGATGGGCGATTGTACGACGATATCGAACTCCATCTTTTGGATTTCCGAGGCACGCTGTACCGCAGCTTGGGTCGCCGAGTCATAAAGGCTCTTGAGACGCGCGAACTTGATCATGAACCCGTATATTTCGCGGAACGGTTCCTCCAGGAAGGTAAGCTTAAGGGAACCAGCGCGCAGGTGAACAAACGAGTTGACGCCGGCAAAGTTCGGGTCTGCGGGGTCAAAGGTCTCGTATTTAAACCTGGCAAGATCGTCTCCTTGGATAGTGAGAAGTTGCTTGAAGTCCTTGGAGTGGGTCTCTACCGGAGAATCGTCGCTGAGTGAAAGTTGTCCTAGCTTCGCTTCCACAAGCATAGACCCAGGGCGAAGTAGGATGTCGACATCGGCTGACGGGAGTACCAGGGTCGCGATGCTTTCTACGTTCATCAGCAGCACTAAATCGTGAAGCAATTAGGGAAGCCAATCGAACCCGTATACTTTAGGCTTACATCGAATGCTCGTCAACTTCACTTTAACCCTGATCTTCCCGGGGTCAACAGGAGGTGGCGGAGGCTGCTCAGCCGCAGGCGTGGCAGAACCCGACCCCGCAGGTGTAGGCGCGGCCGTATTCGCATCGTTTCCACCAACAAACGTAGACATGATAAAATCGTACAAGGTGAGGACGGGCTCGGGTGCCACATTAAAGTTGAAAGTGGACAGAGAGACCTGGACGCTTTGATCGATCCCGTCGTAGACGGACATAAACTCGGGGGATTCCTTTTGCGCGCGAACGTACTTGATGGTAACAAGGTCGGTAGGAGTTGCGTTGCTGTCTTTTCCCTGCGTCGATGTGAGCAGCTGCATGCGGTTCTGTTCGTCCGTAACCATGCCCAGTCCAATAGACCTACAAACGTGACGCATATAGTCACTCTCTTGCGTCGCCAACCCCCAAAACATACCTCAATACGATATCGACATTCATATTAAACTTCGCCATCACAAATTGCAGTGCAAACCCCTCCAAAATGGTATCAGCAAGCAGCTTTTCCGTCCCATCAGGCGCAGTCTTGTAAAGCGACGCTTGAAGCTTCTCGACTGCAAACGAAAACTCGACGATATGCTGGTGCAGCTGCAAGTCGGCCGGTTCCCCGTCTTCGGCCTCGAAAAAATCCTGGTCCTGACTCGTTGAGCTGCTAGTCTCGACGTCGACTTCGTCGATTTCGTACTCCGCGACGCGCGAGAACAGGTTACTGGGAATTGAGAGTGGAGGCCGAGCGGACTCTTTTTTGGGTTTGGGTTTTGTCTGGGAAGCGGTCATCTCGGCGTCGTCGCCAAAATTGGGGATAGCAATGTCGACGATACGCATGAGACCCTTGTACTTTTGGTTTGACAGGTTGACCTTGAGCTCTGGAAGTTTACCGGATACCTTGAACTTGGCGAGATTGACCGCATCGGGTACAATGGTGTTTTGGACAGCAAAATCAAGGTTGATGCGTTCCAACAAATGAAGCTCTTGTGCACCGTCGTGGCTATGGTTCAGGCCGGCAAGAACGGTTTCAAGGTCGTTTCCGAGCAGCAGCTATGAATAAATTCGTATCAAAATCCGCTTGAATTGTGCAAGCGGACACAAACCCACCTGCGCAGAGTGCAACTTGACCGAGAACCGGTCATACATCAACGATTCCAAATGGGTGTAATCGTCCTCGGTATATTGACGCTTCTTCTTTTCATCGATCTCACGCATCGTGCTCTTGGGTACCAGCTCGCTGACGATCGAGATATGACCGGCGTCTAGAATGACGTGTTGACATTGCTTCACCGTCACGTCTTCTGGGATAATGATAATTGGCGCCTGCAAGTCCATCTTGACGTCGATCGTCTTGTGCTGTTGCAGCGCATACTCCAGGCCGGCGCGCGTTTCCTTTCTCAGACCCTCGAGCGTCTCTCCAGCAGCGTTCAGCAGAGCTCCAACGGATTCGAGCTGGCTCTCGGGAGGCTTGAGGAACCGATAGATCGCTTCGACGTACCCGCGATGGTAGACAATTTCCATATATCGCATCCGGACCGTCAATCCAGTGTCCGCGCGCTCATCCAACGGGTTGTTCTCAAACTTGATGTACAAGAACGGGTCTTCCACCTCCTCGGGCTCCTCGTTTTCGGACTCATCTTCGGTCTCCGGCTCATCGTGCATCTCGTCGCCAGCCACACTATCATGCTCGGCTACGCTCTCATCCCCAGCCACACTCCCCTGATCGTCCAGTGAAGCCTCCCAATTGTCCTTGGAGCCTTTATCGGGCGCCGACACAGTCTTGCTCTCATCCATCGTGACTTTGCGATGACTCTCCTTGACCCTCACAATCTGCGAATGAATCGACCCAACTTGCGTGCCATCGTGTACCCCAAACCCGCCAAGTTGAACCACGGCATCCATGCTATCCGGGCGCTGCACCACGTCCGCCTTGAACGCGTCAAACACGACCGAGATCATGTCGCCTTCAGTCTTGAGTTGCGACGAACGCAAGGCAAACGAGCCGCGTTCCAGCTGGGCTGATATGCGCATATTCATCGCATCGCGCGGGGCTTCGAAAGATGCGGCAATGGCAGCTTTTTCATCGTAGTCGATGGCTTGATACAGCTCTTTGCGTTGTTCGTCGCTCATGGATTCGAGGCCGAGGGTGTCCTCCTCTTCATGTTTCTGTTCGGTGGTGGCTTTGCCGCTTCCTAGGAGCCAGGACGTCCAGCTGCTCGTGCTCGAGGAGGCTTTGGCAGCTGCGGGCGGGTGGGCTTCCTCTTCCGCCTTGCGTGAGGCGCGCTCTTTTCGCAACTCGGATCGGGCAATGGATCGGTAGAAGCGAATATCTTCGTATACTAGCGCCCTTTCGAGCGCTTCGAATGCGGCTAGGTCCTATGCATGGGGCTCAGTTGGTTGCTCAAGACGATAAGTATTAGGCTTACCTCCCCGGTTAGTGTTTTGTTCTTGTCCAGTTCCTTCTTCTTGAACAGCTGGACATAGCGCTTTCGATCGTCCCGTCGCTTCGCAAAATGGGCCCAAGTCCACTTGTAGTTCTTTTCGTGAACCTCGCGCAGTATCATCTTCCCGGCAAACTGAAGCATCGCCCGAGCTTTGTTCTCCTTGAGTGCTTCTTCGGTAGGCTTGAATGCGCGATACTAGGAATGATAGGACGCCTCAGGTCAGGCTGAGAGAGCGATAAACCCAAGACACACCTGCTGTTGTCGCAGGTAAAAATGGTACATGTCGACCATGGAGATAGCGTCGCGATACTGGTCATTGTCGACAACAAAGCCGATCTCGTCAAAGAGCAATTTCACATCGTTCTTTGGGGTCTCGTTATCGAACTTTGGATTCATGATAATCTAAGCTCGCGGGTCACGTAAATCAATGAGAGTAACCGTCAAATTGCCGAGACACATACCCTACCCTGCCCAGTCACTGGTTTTAAGATAAATTGATGATCGGGGGGAGGCTGGTCGTGATGGCAAATCTACTTGAAACATAAGTGACGTACGTCAGGAATAAAATCAAGGATTGCCGACCCCCGCTTTGAATTTTGGCATAGCTTCTGCAAAGGGAAGCCCAGCCATACTCGTCATGTCGGTGTTGAAGTAGACAGAGAGTGACTCCAGCGTTGCGAGCTGACGAATATAGGCATTAGTAAGTGCAGTACCGCGGCTACATATTCAATCACCTTGTGAATACCGCCCTTGGTGTCTTGAATAAAAGTTGGGACCCATTTCTCGTTAACCGACTGTGCAGTGAACCCTGCGAGGGTGATCCCAGCCGAGAACGGGTGCTACAATCAAGCGATTAAAGGAGCGACACCGGCCAGAGTGGATACAAAACGTACGCCGGGTGCACTGATCGAGTCTTCGTATCGAATATGGATATTCTTGACCGTAACTTGGACATTGTTAATGATTCGGGTTGTCATACTCTCGATTAATCCTTGCTGCTGCTGAGAAGTGTCTGGAAGAAGATATAAGTCGAGCAATAATTAGCGGAGATAACGCAAACACACTCTTATCGGCCAAGTCGGCGGCATGACCCTTCATCCGCAGGATTTCCGCACCATTCAGACGCTCTTGTTTCGTGGCTTGTTTTCTTTCCTCGTCTTCGGTAGGATCAAACTGCATAATGGCTGTTAACAAGTGTTGTTCTATGACGGGGCAGTGAAGAGGACTAACGGTGCTCTCGGCGGCGGGTACGGCAAGCAAATAAACATCCTCAATAAACACCTCTACTGGCTTTCCAGTGATATTTTGCCAGGGGATAGTCAGAGTAAAGGTGCCGACATATCCTGGTCATTTAAAGGCAGTAAGTATAGACCAGAGTGACTCGAGGTGGTTTTACGTACCTTCCAGAACGTCCACCGGCAATCTAAACTTATCCAGTGCTTCTTTTTTGAGCTTGAGGCCGCGTAACGAGAGTGAGCCTAGACACATAAGCTGTAGCTACACCATCGAAACTAGGAACCAGCTCATCGGACCTTGCCAAACTCCGTACTGCAGTTGGGTAAGATCCATATTCTCGACATAGGGGGCCAAGAATCGATTAAGAAGCTGCCCCAACGTCAATCAAACGATTACGAGCACTAAACCAGCCTACTAACTGCATTAAGGGCCTCCTTGCCCGTGGCGAGAAACGACCACACCATGGCAGTCGAGGGATGCTCAGGTGGCTCGTCGTCGAACAGTTGGGGTGTGATGCCTTGGCGCTTAGCATCGGGTCACTGGTGACGTCAAATGGTGATCGGTTGGGAATTATGCTGACATAAGCACTCGTAGCGCGGTGGAACCTCCCAGACTCGACGGGAACAGCCCGGAAAGTGCGATTGCATTCTAGCCGCAATGCGATCATGAGAACTAGGCAAGGCCTCCATGCTATAAATGTGGGGCTGGTCGCCGGTGCTCGCCACCCACCTCTCTCGACGACATGAATTTCGAGTTCACAGACAAGACCGAGCAGACCATCGCTGTACGTCCCCTATCGACTTGCACATGAGATCCGCACTGACTCCTTTTAGGCTGCCGTTCAGTCGGCAAAAGACCATGCAAACGCCCAGGTCACCCCCGTCCACCTCGCCAACGCCCTGCTAAACGAAGGCGGGGAGACCGGCGGCGCGTCATTATTTGCGTCAGTCATATCCAAATCGGGTGGCGATGTGGTAAGTGGTAGAACATTACTGCATTCGTGTCGGTATTGATATCCTCGTCGCAGGGTACAGTAAATCGAGCCATCCAGAAACAGCTTGTGCGACTACCAGCACAGGACCCTCCTCCTGATGACACCACCATGAACTCTGCAATGCTCAAGGTCCTACGCGAGGCCCAGTCGATACAAAAGGATATGGTAAGCACCCTCCCCCAAAAACACCCCTGGCCATACACTGACGCATTTCCCGTAGCACGACTCGTACATTGCCCAAGACCATCTCATCCTCGCGCTCATCAAAGACACCACCATCGCTGCCATTCTCAAAGAATCCTCCCTCACCCCGGCCGCCATCAAAACCGCCGTCCAGCAGACCCGCGGCAACCGACGCGTCGAGAGCAAAAACGCCGAGCAGGGATTTGACGCACTCGCCAAGTACGCCGTTGACCTTACCGCGCTCGCCGAAGAGGGCAAGATCGATCCTGTCATTGGACGTGACAACGAGATTCGACGTGCCATTCGGATCCTTTGCCGGCGCACGAAGAACAACCCGGTGCTCATCGGCGAGCCCGGCGTGGGAAAGACAGCAATCGCAGAGGGACTGGCCCAGCGGATTGTCAACCGCGACGTCCCCGCCTCTCTTCTTGGACGTTTGTTCAGCTTAGACATGGGCGCGTTGATGGCGGGTGCCAAATACAAGGGCGAGTACGAGGAGCGCGTCAAGTCCGTCCTGAGCGAGATCGAGAAGAAAGGCGAGGAAGGCGTCGGCATCATCCTGTTCATCGACGAACTCCACCTCATTATGGCCGGCAGCGGGAGCTCGAGCGGCGGAATGGGTACGCATATATGTTACTATTTTTTCCCATATCATTACTGATATCCCCCCTCAGACGCCGCGAACCTCCTGAAGCCTCTCCTCGCACGCGGCAAACTTCGCTGTATCGGTGCAACGACCTACGCCGAGTACCGCCAATACATCGAAAAGGACGCCGCGTTCGAGCGCCGTTTCGCTCAAGTCATCGTCAACGAGCCCTCGGTGCCTGATACGATCAGCATCCTCCGCGGGATCCGCGAACGCTACGAAGTGTACCACGGCGTGCGCATCCTCGATCCGGCGCTTGTCCAGGCCGCTACGCTCGCACACCGGTACCTCACCAGCCGCCGCTTACCCGACTCTGCGATCGATTTGGTTGACGAAGCGTGCGCAAGTGTACGAGTGACGCGCGAGACAAGTCCGGAGGAAATCGATAAGCTCGAGAGGAAGAAGCTCGAACTGGAAATTGAGATCCATGCGTTGGAGGTAAGCCCCGGTCTAGCCTATGGTCTATCCCACCCTGCTAACATGTTGTTTAGCGCGAGAAAGACTCACTAAGCCGAGAACGTCTCGCCTCGGCCAAGAAGGCCATCGCTGACCTCGAAGACCAGCTCCAACCACTCAAAGCCGCCTACGAAAACGAAAAACGCCGAGGCAACGAGCTCAACGAAGTCCGCAAGAAGATCGACGAGCTCAAAGCCAAAGCCGACGACGCTGAACGCCGCCACGACATCCAAACCGCCTCGGACCTGCTCTACTATGCCATCCCGGACCTTCAGAAACGCCTCGAGGCGCTCGAGCGCCAAAAGGATGCGGAAGAACCCTCGGCGAGCGATGCGGTCACACCCGAGGCGATCGCCGAGATCGTCGCGCGCTGGACATCGATCCCGGTGACGAGGTTAATGTCGACCGAGCGAGAGAAACTGTTGAGGATGGAAAAAATATTGACGGAGAGCGTGGTTGGACAACCCGAGGCGGTCAAGGCGGTCGCAAACGCGATTCGGCTGTCGCGTAGTGGGCTGGCAAACGCCAATCGCCCGATCGCGTCGTTCTTGATGGCTGGCCCGTCTGGTACAGGCAAGACGCTACTGAGCAAGACTGTAAGTTTACATGTCGGCCTACTGAGACGCATATACTAACTATTTTCTCTAGCTCGCAACCCTCCTCTTCGACTCTCCCGACGCAATGATCCGCATCGATGGCTCCGAATACTCTGAAAAGCACTCTATTTCCCGTCTCATCGGCGCTCCCCCCGGCTACGTCGGGCACGACAGCGGAGGACAGCTCACCGAATATGTTCGCCGCAAGCCGTACAGCATCGTGCTCATCGACGAAATCGAAAAGGCCTCGCGCGAGTTCGTCACACTGTTCCTGCAGGTCCTCGACGATGGTCGCTTGACGGACGGGCAGGGGCGAGTCGTGGACTTTAGGAACACGGTGGTGATTATGACGTCAAACCTGGGCGCGGCCTATCTCAACGATATGGGCGAGGGTCCGGTGAAAGGCGAGGCGAGGACGCTGGTCATGGGCGCTATTCAGGCGCATTTCCCGCCCGAGTTTGTGAACCGTATCGACGAGATCATTATATTCGTGAGTCCCTTTTCGCGCTTCCTCTCTCCTTTTTGCTGAATTCTCTTTTCTAGCGCTCTCTATCTCGCGCCAACGTCATGAAGATTGTGGACATCCGCCTTAAGGAGCTCGAGCAGCGTATCGCCGACCGCAAACTCCGCATTGTCCTCGAACCCGAGGCAAAGCACTACCTCGGCTCGATCGGGTACTCGCCTATCTACGGCGCGCGTCCGCTGAACCGTGTAATCCAACAGGAGCTGCTCAACCCGCTCTCGCTCCTGATTCTCGAAGAACGTATTCGGGACGGTGAGGTCGTCAAAGTCAAGTTCGATGGACCACACAACCGCCTGTATATCGCTCCTAATCATGAGGGAACCGGAGTGATGTATGACGAGGAGATGGACTATGACGACGGAGACCTGGAGATCGAAGAAATGGACTAAATCTGGTGTAATCATGTAAAATAGTTGTAGTTTTCGAACAGGATCGTATGCTGTTTCTTGTGACTATATGCGCCAGTGGCTAGCCACGGCAAAGATTAAGGGCCAAGTATGTATCGAATTGTGCTATATATATGCGGTATATTTCACAAACGAGCGGTCCAAACATGTTACAACTGCTACTGTGCTAGAAACCAGCTGCGGAAAGCAGTTGAGCCAGCGCAAGATTCGTTGTATATCATTGGCCTCCTCGATGTACGAGCCAGGATTATCCTCCAGGAATTGAGGCTAGACTTGACCTCAGCATCTCTTGGCACCTGTATTCCTACATACCCGTGACAAGGGAACGTGCTATACCATCTGTTGTGCTGAAAGTTAAGGACCGGGCCAGTCGCCGCCCAAGACCGTAAGCCGAGCTTGACTGTTGGTGATGGTTGAGGTTGACTGAGGATTGAAGTGTAAACTTGAACAAAGACTAAAACGAATGGTCCTGCTTTATAAATTCCTTTATTATTTTCCTACTATCTGCTTATCCGTTTCACTACCTAATGTAATTCACCCAAACCAAAGTGACCTAAAACTCTTGTTCGTCAACCCTTGATATAAATCGAGAATAAACAGCCTACCTAAACTCGTATGTGCCATGTCGGAAATTTCAGTAATTCATGCTCTTGCCGGGTCATGCTCCAAACTCATGACCATGCATGACCATGCAATGATCATGGAGGATCGAGATCCCAAATGGGGATCATGCACGATCATAGTTTGCACAAACTTCCGACACAGGCCAGCTATCCTACATATTTCGACTGCAACCAAAGTCAAGTACACAAATACCACTGGGTACAAACAAACCCCGACCACCATGCTGTGTGTAGTACCCAACGACTCACCAGTCACCTCGTTTTACGTTGGCATAAAGCATGGTTCAGGCTACCCTTGTGAATTAATCTTATTTAGATATACTAGCCTTAAATGGAACATGCATCCATAATACTACCATCTAGCTCGGATGTGGTAGTCGAGCCGGGGTGTAAAGTTTGTCCAATAGCTTAGAGCTCCGAGTACTACGTTTGGACGTTATGCATAAGTAGGTAAATAACCTCCATTCGTCCAACTTACAAAAGCATTAGCGTGGCTCACCTTGTTGGCCGCCTCGTTCATATGATCCAACCACCGCTGTAGCAATTCCTTATTGTCCTTCTTCAAAACCTCTACCCTCTCTTCGAGCTGATTTATCTCCAGTTGATTCACCTGTGTTTCCTCAATGAGAAGCTGCAGCGCTCGGTTCTTCTCTGCGATTAGTTCGTCATGGCTTTTAGCAGCTCTTCGGAGACATTCGAGTTCTTCCTTTGCCTAGTTGACATGAACAGCTCCGGATCATATTTGAGACACCATTCAGTATAAACGCACAGCTCGTAATTCTCGGCCTTGGGCGACCATTTGGAGTCGTTCGGCTTCGTCTTTTGCCTGATTGGCACGAACAGCTCGAGATAGCATCCGCAACTGCATTTAGCATAAATAGGTATGAGCGTCCGAGAGGGGGGTAGCTTACACACGTCGTACGGACCTGGGACTCCTCCACTAACCCACTTATTTCCTCGCGAAGGTTGTCCAGCACACTCAGCCTTCGCTCAGCGCCTGAGATTCCAAACCGAGGTGGACGCTTGTTCTCCTCTTCGAACCTCTCTTTAATTTGGTATAATTCTCTGCATGATGATTCAGTTTTCAGAGACGGACAGGATGGAAGGATTTTGGTAAGCCCCACCTCGACAACTCCGAGAGATCAAGAAACTGCGGTCCCCCAAAGTCTCGTACAACGCGCATCAGGCGGTCAATTCGCTTTGATAGTAACGCGCACTGCTCGTCGTCGTAGCCTTGTACCTGCCAGTAGCCGGGAAAACTCATAGATTAAATACACACGAGTAAACCAATAAACAAACCTTGACGTCATCAATCAAGCTGCTAGCGGCGCGTTGCAGCTCGGAGAATCCAGGCAACGGCATCATAGCAGCTTGTATCGTAGCAGATGTCGTGGTATTCCACGCAGAGCCCGGAGGCTGCATCATGGGGCTTCGGGGCCTTTGGAACATTGTTCGGAGTCTCTAGCCTTCTGGTTGCGTGACGAATACCGGTCGGACGAAAAACACCGCAGTATTTTGTATATTACAGCAGCCACCGACGCGAGGAAGGGCAAGCTGATTGGTGGGGGCCGTTTACCAGCAAACCGGTGTCGGGCAAGGGAGGGGTCAAGTTACGGTAACACCGAGCCAAATAAATACATACACCAATCAACCTGATCCAAGTAATGACGTACCGAAATTTCAGACGGGTTAACCCGCTCCGCTGACATCAGAATTGATGAACGAACTAATTGGTCCGTATCTGCAAAATATTCACGATATATATGTCCCCCAGGGTTATTACTTTTGTGTGCACGTGGGAGGGACTCAGGAGGGCTCAGGTTGCCTTCTTATGTGACATTTCACGCTGTCCCGTCAGCCTATCAACCTATCAACCCCGTTGTGCCCGCGTTTAGGGGTGTATTACGTTGGAGTTGGATCCAACTCACTACCAATAGACTACAGCAAAATGCACGTTGTGGCGTATCCAAATATTTACCCAGGAATAATTTGCGAGATGGTCGGCCGATTGTTGGTCAGCGAAAGATTACGAATCTTCAATGCGTGGAGGGGGAAAGCGGGAGATAAATATTGTACAGGTGCTGTACAGGTTTTTTAGGTTGGCGTCGAGTGCTTCACGTCCATTTCAAACCAAGTTTTGCCTAGCTCGCCTACCGAGAAGCTTAAACGACGTCCAGGCGGAACATGCGCCATCTTTAGGCGATAAAGGGTGTTCACATATCTTCACGCCCCTTCGATTAGCCCAGATGCTGATGAAGTGCGAGTCTGAAATGAGTATCTCGTGAATTTCTTCATGTTTGCTGTTGGGGAATGGCATTCGAACGGAGAAGAGTCTCTTGTTTTTCCCGGGGGCTGAAACTTGAGGGCTGGCTACATGCGATTATTGTCTCAACTTCGCAGTAGCGTGGAGTGTATGCGCTACGCATGGAATGCCCTAGAGCGCGTATGGTACATTATTATTCTAGAATGGTGAATTTTGCCGCCGAGAAACTCAGACGACTTGGGTTTCATCACGGGTGGTGAGGAACAACGAATACTGGACGCGATCAGACTTGTTTTTGGTTGTTTGTACAGATGGAAGTTCCGCGAAGTCGTGGTTGCAATTCAAGGCACCACGAAGCCTATCGCTGATACTCGGCTGCCTGCATGTGGAACAAGCTTGGGTCGTACAAGAGGTCACTCGGGGGCATATACGTGGGGCCCAGACCACAACCATGTCCACAGGCATACCGGTTTATCGACGACATTCGAAGAAGCCGCACATGGCAACCGGGTCTGGGTTTGAGACAGTATCATAAGCGGGATCACGGTCTTAGCCAGAAAGATGTACCGTCTAGAACGCGTTCCCGATGCGGATAAGCGTCTTGCCCCTAGTGATCAGGCTGGAGAGATCAAGCTGACCAGAGTCTGCTGGTGTGATAGCGAGCACTCTGGCGCCGATCCTCAAGTTTCGACGCGAGTGTGAAACGGACCGCGACGGTATCCATGGCTGAGTCACCAGAGGCCGGTGATGCTTACGCAAGCTCCGTTAATTTACCAGGCCTTTCCGAGGCAACGCCACCATCTATTGCTCTCCTCGGCCAATAGGGACTGCTTAGTCAGCAGGGGCAGGCTAGAAGCGTTTTGAGCAACATGGCTTGTTCCTCTCCCTGTGG
>WSLN01000164.1:0-24716 GCA_019677355.1 Ceratobasidium sp. 370
GGTATAACGCTGCTGATAGGAGGGGGTGGCAAAGTTGATGAGATCGGCTTCGCCCCAAGCGCGCGAGCTGCGGCTGAGATTGGCCTCGGCGTCCCAGGAAGTGATTGAGTAGACGTTGGTTGGGGGGCCTGGGGGACTGATAACGAAGACCGAGCCGAGACCGTCGATGGTGGAGGCGACTACGAACGGGGGTTGTGAGTATATTTGCGCGGGCTAGAACTACAACGATAGACTCACCGACGGGGTAGAACCCAGAATAGAACCCCAAACATCGTCGTCCCAACCACTAGTTGGAGCAGGCGTTGGGGCGGCCGACCCATTCGCGATAGGCGTAACGGCGCCAGGCCCAGTGCTCGGGCTTCGGCCACCCCCCACGAGACTCTGGAAATCCACAGCCGTGGGCACGGCCACATTCGTCGAACCATTCAGAGAAATTGCGGAACGATCTTCAACCCGCTGAGAATCTCGAAGATGTTGAGCATGTTCCTTTTCGATACGTTCCGATAACGAACGTATAACACTGCCAAGCATTCTCAGTATCGCCGAGCAGGACGCGTAACGTTGTACATACGTCATGAACCGCTGAAATTGTGAGATGTTCAACACTATTTGCGAGAGAATGTGACTTCAGTTTCGCAAACTCATCTGGTCACAAGGGTACACTCACAGGGACCAACTGACATTGCCCATAATTGTGGCAACACAAGTGTCGCAACAGCTTCCCTGTCAACTTTCATACCCATTCGTTCGTGAACGTCCAGCGTTGCCATCTGATATTAAGTGGTATAAGTCTACAGTAAACTTTGCATGCATGCCCTGACGTACCATGACCGACGGCTCTGTTTCAGCGTTTATTTGTTAGTAACCGTTTTAGAGTTGACTCAATAACGGCTTACCTTTGGTTCGTATCTTTGACAGTAAAGGAACCAGCTTTTGAGTCAAGCTCGTCTAAAATTCGATAGACGTCAGCCTGATGTATGTACCAAGAGACCAAGGTTAACTCACCTGATCAAGGGTTTTCACCATGGCCAAGAAGCAAACCAGCGTGTTAACTTTGACAGATAATATCCTCGTTTTCGTGAACACGAGCTGGAATAGTGGCGTGTTAGTACGCACTCGACAGGAATTGGTCGTCGTCCTTACCGCTACCCGAGGGAACAATACACCTTGGACTTCAGCATAGTCAATTGTCTCGCAGAGGTTTGGAACGGTCTTGAGGGCACGTTCTTGTACCTGTATATTCCTTGGTTAAACTAGCTAACCCGCGAGGGCACAAACACTCACATTCGCATGTTCGGATTCCAGGGCGTTGTATACAAGTGGTAGCACGTCTGGGCACGACAAAGGAGGTTCAGTCTGTTGGACCTGCCATAGGGGTGCCAGTACGTACGTTCTCTGAATACAGCGGGAGTAGTTTTTCCTTGGATGAGGGTCAAATTTTCCAGCATGGCTAGTACATTTTGCGGAGGGTCCCGGACGACAAATAGGGGTTTGAGTGCGGGTAAAACAGTTGACGCGAATTCAGCGGGGGTAAGTTTGTCCGCGATCGTGAACACGTTGGGAAGGATGGAAGGCAACAATAGCGGATCTTTCATCTAGAACCGAGTGTAAGGATCTGGGTTAGGTCAAGCAACAGGATATAACTGTACCTCTTCCAGCAACGATGGCAAGATCTTTCGCTTCTTGAGATTATCCGAGAAGCTGCCCAGAACACCAGCAAGGCCCTTCATAAACGCGACTTTTTCTTCGCGCGGTTTTGCGGCAAACGTTGTCCGTTCGAGGAAATTGAGTGTGGAGATGGGGAGGGCATTGAAGAACGAATGTGTTGGAATAGATGAAGCGGTGGGCCGAGGAGATGATGTGCGAGTTATGAGAACCATAAGAAGACCTGAGTTCACGTAAAACATGAAAGTTAGATATCCCATGCACAGAGGATACCTGGTAATGCTTACTTCTTAAGTCGGCATCCAAGCTACCCAGTGCTGGTAAAGCGCCCAAAGTCCCATTCTCCAGCTTTCTCGCATTCTCCCTCAGCGTATTCAGACTTCCATGATTTGAAAACGGCAACCGCCCCTTCATGTGCACAGCGTATACGAGGCATCCGAGTGCGTACATGTCCGAGCCTGTCTCGATTTTCTCGTCTATGGCGTACTCAGGTGCCATATAATCGAAGCTCCGCTGGGTGGACGCTGGAAGACGATTGTCGAACGTAGGAAATTCCCAGCGAGTGGGTTCTCCGGACGCATTGAGAAGAGGGATTGTTAGTCCCAGCCCAGATATTTTCCAGTCACCCTATTGACGGATGAGACCAAGGTAGCAGTGTGACAAAAGAAATGTACGTACAGCAGAGTTGATGAGGACAGAAGAAGGGGTGAGATTCGAGTGTACCAGTCGAGCAGAGGTATGAAGAAATGATAGTCCTTTGGCTAGCTGAAGGATGCCTTTTTGTATCTAGATAGTCGAGTTTGGCCTGAATAATAGATGACCTGGTGCTTTGGACTCACCTCCACTTCATCAAGCTCTACTTGGAGTTTTTGTCGAGACGAGGGGTCAGGTATGCACAGGGAGAGCGTGGACAAGAGGGGCTCGGTAGCAAAAACCAACTCTGATCTAAAGATAGATACGTCAGGGTGGTATTCAAAGGCACATGCTGAGACCCACCTTCCGTCTTCAAGAGGTTCGACAACCTCTAGGAAGAATTGTCAGCATCCCATCTACGTCAGTGAATTCGATGCACACCTAGGACTGATGGGTGCCTCAGCCGACTCAAGGCAGTGACCTACACATGCTCAACGGTCTACAAAAGCGTCATACATAAATCAGACTTACCTCAGCTTTCAGTACGGTCAACACTCTATCCTTTTCTACAGCTGGGAGCCTATCTACCTCCGCGCCACGTTTATCATGAACCCAGACGCTAACGCGCTTGTTTGTGACCTTGTGAGTCGCCTCGGTAACCTTCCAGAGCCCGACCTGGAAAGGTGGTACAGTTGGTCCAGATGAGAGAGCAGCAGAAGAATGGGAACTGCCTGATGTCGACGCCGAGGAGGATATCGTGTAGTTCGCGTAGATCGCTGAACGCGAGAATAGTGAGCTGGCTGCAGCAAGCATGATGGTCGTCTGTGTGGTGAAGACCAGCAATTGGCAATTGGGGCTTGACGCCCAACCACAATTGCCTCCATCGCCAACAATCTAAGAGACTCCTTAATCAATACTCCTGAGTTTTTTCTATTTTAAACATACAAATATATGGCTGAGCTGAGGCACTAAATACGAGCTTTGCATCTTGCTGAGACTGGGCTGGCTCTTGAAACGAAAATGGGGTTGTTTCTTATCTAACATAACACAAACTGCACGACTTCAGGCGGCCAACAACAAGCGAATAAACCGCTGCGCTACTATAAAATTTCCCCCAGGGCCCGCGCGATTTCTAAACCGACAACATGTCGGCAACCACCTCACCCGAACGCGGACCAAGCACACTCAACAAGGTGTCACTCAACCCATGAGAAGACTCCGCGCATCCTTGGACGTACACCCGGGCGCTGAAATCGGCATGCTGCTCTACAGGAAGTAGTCGGTACGCCCTCGTGATGCGAACCGCTGAAGGAGGAGTACCCTCGGCAAAAGTGCTGCTAGTGCTTTCCGCTGGAGATGGCGGAGTCGTTGCGCCACTACGAGGAGGAGTCAAAGGTTGCGGTGCTTGTACTTTGGTCACTATGGCTTCGGCGACGCCGAGCTTAGACAGGGGAGTGGCGTGAGCGGAAGTAGCCTGCTCGACGGCGGGCTGGAGCTGCACCGGCGCAAGTGGAGTTAGACCAAACACCTCGCCCAACGATACACCGTCCTTGCGACCGCTCGACTCGAACATGCGCATCCAGCTTTGACGCTCATATCCCGTGCCCATAATCACCGCGTCATACGAGCGATCTTGTTCGTCGCCTGTCAATAAATGACGAGCGCGTACTGAGAAGCTCGGTTCGCTGGATACCTCAGAGTCGTTGACTGAAAACGACGAGATACTCTGATACGGGAGGATATTGATCCGGACACGAGACATATTCGGAGAAGACACACCGCCGAGCGGGCGGCTGCCTGCTGCGTCTTCGACCTTTTGGGCGTATACCTCTTCGTACAGCGTATCGAGTGTGCGAGGGTTTACGACGCCGTAGTTGGTGCCTGCATACTCGGCACGAAGCCAAGCACGAGCCGCAGACGGAAGCTTGAACGCCTTGTCAGTCGCTACACAACAATGTCACTACCGATATCTTAACGTGAGGGTGCCAACGTACATTCAGGATCGAAGATCTCGTTGGCAAAAGGCGAGTCGTCCGAAGGTTTCAGTGAACCTTTTCGAATGATCAAGTCCAGCTGATGGCTAGCGGTAGCAGTCTCGCCGTTGATTGCAATGTCTGCGAGACGCGAACGAAGATCAAGGAGTACTTCAGCTGAAGACTGTCCAGAACCGAGGACTGCGATGCGAAGAGCACGAGCCGTTATCAGCCCATTTTGCGTGAACGAGTCCGACCCCGTTGGAGACGGACTACGAGACCATCCCGTAGAAACGACGGCGGCCTTGAGGATATCCGATGCCCTTTGGACGTACATGGATGTATGCGCGATGCGAGGATGCGTTGCGTATGGTGCGATGAGCTTAGGTATTCTCGCAGTCCCTCCAGGTGCGACAATGAGAGTCTCTGTGGTTTACCTGTGAGTCGTGATGACGTGCTAGATGACTTGCTTGCTTACTAGCTGTGCGAGTGCGCAAGCCTCCCGTCTCGCGCGACCGACTGCGTACAGCCACAGTCTTTCCGCCATCAAGACTCTCGACGGAGACTACATCTTCACCGTAACGAACGCTGAGAGCCTCTCCCCCGAGCTCGAGGACACGGGTGGCTGCCCAAGCCATATAGTCAGCATACTCGCGGCGGGTAGGGGCATCTGCGCCTCTATTTATAAAGGCTGGGAGGCGACCATGGGCGTGCAAGTAGTTCAAAAAAGTGAGCTTTGAGGAAGGATTTCTAAGGGTTGCCAGGTCCTTGAGGAAGCTATAATAAATATGGTAAGCCGCGGCGAGTCTGGCTCAGCCTGATCGGTAAACGTGCTTAATCTGCATCCTTGAACCAGGAAGTAGCATTCCAGGGTGCCAAGAGAAACGCGGGTGCCTTTCGATGAAACAAGCCCGCCCGATAGTGGGCTGAGTCCCAGCAACCTGGAGATTATCAGAGGTTTGGCCATCATGGTCTGAATCGGGCATTTCTTACCCTGTGCTGGTCCCAGTGCTCGAGGAGAGCGACAGCGATTGCCAAGTTCGCTGGGCCAAACCCAATACCGAGGAGGTCGCACTCCTCTGGAGTATCGTTTCCGGCATAGCGTTCGTTATAGTTGGGCGCCTTAGAGACTTCGTCGACGCCAAGTATTGAGGTGTTGGTATTCAGAATCGAGGCCATTGTGCTTGGTTCGCGAAGGTGCTGAGTGCCCGGTGCTGGGATGCGGTGAGAGCTCTTTATCTGTGGGGATAAGGATATCTGATAAGGAGATGCTGGAGGGGCAGCAGCTTTTGAATCTGTGAAGACTCCGCGCCAAGCAAGCGAACCACTCCAAAAAATTGCTGTATGTCGTAACCCGAGATGATAAGTGGTACTCTGACCCGTGTTATGCGTCGTTAATGCAAACAAAACGTGCCTTCGCTCCGGGATACCGCAACTGGCTCCTGGCGCATGGAAATTGGGGGATCTTTCGGAATGGGGAAGACTGGGGAAGTGACATCAGGTGAGAGCAGGGCGGGAAAACATGTGGATCTGCGCGTGATTCGGCGTAGGTTCTGGCTAACCGTCGACCTTGGGCTCGGAAGCGATGTCAGCGGTCTCCAACCACTACCGACCGTGTGCTAACCCACCCAGAAATTTCCTCGGCCGAACGATATTGTATATGCGGCCTCCTTTGATTGAAGTCCTACGCCCGCGGCAATACTATGCGTTTTTAGATCATCAAATGCGGAGCTGAGCCGGTCGGTTTGAGAAGTGGGGAGCATGTGTGCGGACGCCTTCTCTAATCTGATATACCAATATCTAATCTTATCTGATCTGATTCATGTGAACTTCCCGCTTTATGCGAGATATTCCATCGCCTCATTCATGAAAGTATCTCCTGTAATCAAACGAGCGGCAGTAAGTAATTCAGGCTCACTCCCAGCTAAGCAATTCAAAGGAACTTCATACGGATGAAGGTTACAACGCGATCGCTCGACCGCCACACGCGATAATCTTCCCCCTTCTGATAAGATAAGATGGAGCACCAGGACACTAAAACCGCCAACGACTGCAATATGCAACACCCGCAGCTGATTTAACCCAAGTGAGCTTGAAGCTCCACGCCGTGACGAGTCGGCTCCGATACCCGACACTTGCATGGTGGGGCGTTGCCTCCCGAACACCCGAAACCCGTACAGGTTTGGGGCTTGATATTCAGCAATACGTACTCGAGATAGCCCCAATTTTATGGGCACTCTACCGGTGGTAACGGTCCTACAACGTGTAGTTCAGCCAAACCTCGGTTTCTGGAAAGCACTCCTCCATTTCATGTCCTTTTAGGCCTTTCAGACCGCCGCGAGCCGTCTTTTCGTCGATGGTCCATTCGGCTTCGAGAATGGACCCGAATGAGCCCTTCGTGGTCCAAAACACAACTTCGCCCTCCTTGCTTCCATCAATTGAACCTTTGAAATTGCATGCACCTGGAAGTAGAGACAATAAAATGTGTACCAGAGCTATCTGAACAAAAGCCTGCCAGTGAACGAAGACGTCGGCTTTCCCTTGTAGGGACCAGAAAGACATTTGCTCTCTACATGATTGCAGATAAGATATTCAGCTACGCCTACACGCCCCGTTTTTACGGATTAACTAAAAGTCATATGTTCACTACCTGAACAACCAACCTTTTCCTACCATCGTTCCCTTGAATTCGCGCTCCGTCCTGACCCGCATTATTTTAATCGGCTCTTCGTCCACAGAGGGAATAGAGGTTTCTTCCCATTTGGTGGTCTTATAAGTCGCTTTGAGTGCTGAAACATGGTAGGCAGTGGGAATGGTTAGCAGTTTGACACAGCGGTATGTTTAAGTACATTTTTCCGACATATTTTAGAGAGTATTTGGTCGCGGGTAAGGTCGTTCGCTCGCAACCAACACGTTATATTTATAGCGCTTGGGTGCTGTGGTTGGCGGCTGTGTTCTGAATGGCTGGGTCCTGGGAGTGTTCCGAGTTACGTCCAGAACGACTCAATTGTACGTTTCGACGCCCAAGTTCACTCTAAAAAAGGTGACGCGACTGGGTCGTTTGTGAAAGGGTACGGGAGCATGAGTGTGCCTGGTTTTCTCAGAGACTCCCAAAACATGGGGGGATAAATACTCGGGGCTACACGAGGATACCTAGAATCAGATGGTATGCAATTTAACCATCGATACGCCACCATACTTTCGACACTATATGCGGCGCGGAAAAGCACCCGGTCGGGCGAAGCTCACGTTCCTCCTGGCCGTCCAAAATCTAGCTTGTGTAGGCTTTGATCTGCATGATGCAACGAACATTAGCCACAATAGATATTCAGCGGCTAAGGAGCGTCGCCATTCTAGACAATATCGATAAAATTGGGCTTGCCTGTGTGGACTGTGCTCTTAGGTGCTTACTCACAGGGGAGGGCCGCTTCAACCTCGCACTTGGTTCGATTTTGTTCTAATTAATACGAGCAACTTACTCGACGCAGCCAGGTCCTTTGCACACATCCCTGGGGGGTTGGACAGACTATATGCGTGCTTGGCCGTCTTCAGAGGCAAGGTGCAAAGCGCTCATTGTTTCGACAGCAATTAATTTCATCCAAGGTGAGGTTTTGCCAACCAAGATATAAACCGGGATCGGTCAGTTAGGCGCTTTATGGGCACCACTAGTAACTCCAGCTGTTTCATCAGGGTGGTCTTCGGAATTATGGCCAGCCGACAGCTCGTCGATAGTGCGTTGAGCCTCATCGCATATCCTCAAAAAGGCCTGACCGATAAACTCAAAATCAGACTCCTGGAATCCAAATCATGAGCCAACCATTCGAAACTTGTGAATTACAGTTTTATGCTTGCCTCGTTCCAGATCTGAGCGCTGCAGCGTGTCCACCAGTGCCCGCCATGCACGAACCTATTCACCAGTACTATTAGTTTGAATCAGCGATGGAGATAGTAGAAACCTGCATTGCGGCAAAGGAATTATAATCATCTAGGAGACGATCCATCATAAACTTGAAAACTGTGCCAATCGCGCTAGGGGGCATTTCAGCCGGGATAGTCAACGGAAGTTGAACATTGACCTATCGTGTATGTGAGAAAGCGCACAACCATCGATCGACTCGAACTCACCATGTTTGCAGTTAGTTCGTTCTTCTCGTTCTCTAGCACTTTCGTTTTTAGTATCCCGGCCAGTATTTTGCCCCCTTTGACGGCAAGGGAATGGCAGTAATCGTTGATTTTCTGCTCGCCACCAATTTCCTCGCGGAATGCTAGAGCTGCCAAAGTCATAAACAACGGCAGGGGTCACACGCTCTGACGCAGCGTACCGTGGCTAACACTGAGGCATGGAGCCATATCAATGGTGCCAGTCCCTGTGCAATACTATTAGCCAGCAAACGCAAGCATACTAGACCAACTTCACATTCGAACTGGTGGATAATATCGGGCTTCTTGCCAGATTTTAACGAAATATAGTCATGGGAGCTTGGGAAGGTGCTGTGGACAAGGTGCTGGTTTCTTTTGTGCCATCATTCAGCATCCACACCGTGGCATTGCTCCAGGCACCTACCGTTTGGGGATGTACACAAGAGCGGCCCCTCGCTTCGCATAGAGCCATTTATGGCAATTCTGGAAGGTCACCTAAGCTTTGGTTTTGTCGACCAGAGTACAGGGGGCACTCACCGTCACAAAGAAGTCTGGTTGTGAAGCCGCAAGATCCAAACTAATTTGTCCAATGGCATGAGCACCATCTACCAAGCTATATGCGCCCCCCTCCTTGCAGACCTTCACCATGTCTTCCCATGGCAATATTACCCCTGGAACGCTGGCGATCGCGTCGAGCACAACCACGATAATCTGCCCATCATGGCGAGGAATGTCCTTTAGCTGCTGTCGAAGCTTGTCAACAATCGTCGCGTGGGAGGTTGGGAAAGTCAACGGGATATTGATGTGTGTTGGGTTTGGGGGCGTGTCCGAGATGTATTCAATTATGTTGTACACGGCACCATACGTTGTGCTGACTAGGGGCGCACGATGTCGTCAGGAACCACTTGGATAAGTCACAACGAGACTTACACCCTATTATTACATCTCCTTTCTTCCAGTGGAAGTTATTAAGGATTGTGTGAACTCCGTGCGTCGTATTATTGGTTATTGCGCATTCATCTAATTCGCAGTTTACAAGCTTCGCGACCTTGGCACGAACACCTCGGAGCTCGGCTTGGTATTCCCTCCGGTGGAATGAGTCGGGCCTTCCCTCCGAGCGTTGGCTAATCTTCAAGCATTTTTCGTACACTGGCCGAGGAAGCGACCCGTACGAACCTGCACGCCAAATGGTTGATGTTTTGATTTACTTGCGTAACATGAGCTCCCACTTACCGTTATTCAAATTGATATATCCCTCATCAAACATGAAGTGCTTGAGCATTGGGTGTCCAAAAGTATAGTCAGGTTTCAGCACGCCTTCTCCGCCAGTAGGAACAACGATTGTGCCTTGCATACCTCGCCGTCGGTCGACCTCGAGATAGTCTTCGTTATCGTTCGCTCCACTCCCTGCCCATTTCCAAAGCTTTTCCTTGACAAATGTGTCGTATTGCCATATCGTAGGTTCCAGGCGTGCTGTCCCGGCGGCCCAGACATACGTTTGTACTGTGAGGGCAGTGGGTAGGTTGGAAGGAAGCTCGGAGGATGCCGACAGTAGGGTTTGAGTAAGCCGGGGCGAAATAGGAGCGAGCGGGACGAGTGGATGCGCTTCTACCACGACTCGGTTGTATTCCTGAGTAGCCAATGTCATTCTCAAAATTCAAGAGAATGATCCGATAGCAGCACTTACGTCTCCTTCGAAAATATCAAGCAGCGCAACATCTTCTGGGGTCAATCCTGACACAATAACCCCTCGTACGCATCGCGCATCTCTATCCAATTCGCGTTTCAATAAAACCGACCCCACGTTATAAGGGACAATAGCTGGGTAGTCGCATCCCTTGACGTGGTGTCGAGTGAAGGACTGGAGCCGAGCTTTTAGTACAATGTCCACTTGCGTTGCGTCAGGTACTGACTATAAGGACCGCTGGCGAGGCCTGCAAATGCGAGGCATCGTTTGCTATCACTCGTTTTATCACCGCAGGGTGCATGAGGGTACCTGGGATCGTATAAGTAGTTTGAGCCCATGAGGTCTATGAGAGAGATACGAGTGCATACCGTAGAAGAATGCCGAGACTGAGCCATTTGTCTCGGTGGCCATGATCTAGAATTACGGGGATATCCTTGAAGGAGGGTTCACAATTATGCTTCAACACTGAAATCGTTGGAGCTTATATGAAGCCTAGGGGCTCGAAATGACTCGGATGCGTACCATGTGGGCTATCGGTCATCAAATCTACGATTGCCGATGGCTCGGTCAGCGAATGAAATGCATTGAAAATACGCATATATACGATACATGTGGCCCTGCTGAAGGAAGACAAGTGAGATGCATGAAATAAACCAAAATATCGCGACAAGAAACACGATGCGTCAACGGATCCTATGCCTTGCGTTGACTCTTCCGTCTCCCACTGCTTGCAGAGCTCGTTGCACCCCCTCGTTTTCGTTTTGCTGGCACTGGTGGTGGTGCGGGTTCTTGGCTAAGCTCTGGCTCCGTCTGTGTATCCAGGTTAATGACCTCCCCCTCCGGGAACTGGGACGAGCCGTCCAGGAGCTTCAACAATCCTTCCTTGGCTGCGTGTTGATTTGGATCCATGTAGTGGACCTGCAGTGTTTCCTCCTGAACGGGTTCTATGGCTTCCAGGGGTGAGACATATTCGGGGTCCGAAACGCGAGTTTGGAGCGACATCGAGGAGACTTTCTCAGATAGTGAACGAGAACGAGAATTACTTCCCAACTCGGATCCGCTCGCCAGCTGAGCATCAGTGTTAATAACCCTCCCCAGGATGAACGTGTGTAGCGTACCTTTTGACGCTGGAGTGGCCTGATCCTTTTCCGTGGTTGATCGGATTGCGCATTTTCATCCAACTGGTGCTTTTTCAGCAGTGCACCCAAGCTGTCGGCCAGCTGGTTTCGGTAAGCTTCCCGCTCGCGATCTGACTCGACGCCTTTCGGCTGTGAGTTCGGAGCCGTGGCATCGCTAGCCCCACTAGAGCCTTTAGCGTTTGACAAAGAAACGGGTCCCGGGACTCCGGCGCTCAAAGCAATGGTCGGGGTGGCTTTACCCTTGTCCGAGCTACGCTCCAACTCGGCCGAGTCAGCTATAGCGCTGCTCTGCCTAGCTGGAACGACTTCGGCAGGTGGGGCGCGGGCGCCTAAGAGACCGTTGGATGTTCCAAACAATGATGAATTCCCAGAACTAACGCCCTCGGGGATCGTCGTGTGAGGATTCGTACGCCCAAACATACTCGGACCTAAGGCGGATCAGCGTACTTTTTATTTTACGAGGGATGTGACGTACCACCACCAGCATCGTTCCCGAGTAAATCAGTAGTGTTAGGTTGAGCTGGAGGATTATTTGGGTCCGGTATCCGACCGTCCTTGGCGATGCCGTATAACCAATCCATATCGGCCACGGTGGTTTTCCATTGCAGCGCTTTGTCGTACTTTATGCCAGTTTTGGACCCGCATAGTAAGTGTGTATTGATGCGTTTTGCAAAAGTCTCTGTCACGCTAATGCCTGAAGGATGGTAAGGACAAACAAGGATCCATGGAATCAGGCGACGCACCGAGAATTTTTACCAGCCGTTTTGCGGCGGTCTCTTGTTCGTTGTTTAGCCCGGTCCAATGCAGTTTGATGTTCTCCGTGCCTATATACCGTGGTGAGGGTCGCGCAACCCGGAAAAGCGAGAGACAGACCTGGAACCGGTAGCTGTATCGTTAGTGGTCGATACGTTATATTCTCCTCGGGTAAACACAATCGGTCTTCAAAGATGCAATGTTCAACCCAACAATCCGTGCGGAACTTGTCGTAGCAGTCCAGCTTGCTAGCGCTCTTTGCAGACTCGCTGTAAACCATGAGTCAGAACGTCGAATCAAATATCTGAGCCAACTCACCTGTAAAGCCGGACGATATAATAATCCGCCTCTTCTTGCGGCAAGACTAGACTTGAATCATTATCCTTCGCCTTGCCCTTTCCTTTGGGGTCGGACCCTTCCGGCTCCCCGACGACGATAGCACCATGCGCACGCAATGCAGCGTATAGCATTGGTCCCACTCGTGCCTCTCCAACAGGCGCAATACGTTTCCCAGCAAAAACCTTGGGGGCAGCAGTAGCGGGGGGAGCAGGAACCGCGTCCGAGTCGTTCGCGGCAGTCACGGGATTTGCGGGTCCTTGACCAGGATTGGCGATCGAAGCAACTCGTGCGAGAGTGCGTGCTGTCGAAGGGGGAGCATTTTGGTCCGACGTGCCTCCACCGCCAAGCTGGAAGGCCGAACCGCGCAAGCTATTGAGCCGAGATACCATTGAGGTCGCTTTTGTCACTCCAAGCTGGACAGTACTTTGAAGAGTAGCAGCCGGAACAACGGGAGTGGGCGGATCTGGAGCAGCGGACACGGTGGACTTTGGTTCCACACGAGAGGATGAAGCCACCCTAGCTTTCTCCTGCCCACCCTCGTCCTCATCTTCGGTTGCAGAATCTTCCACGTTTACCACCGGAGGAGGTGCAGAGCTGACGGGTAGGGGTGAGGTAGATCTAGGTGGGGTTGAAGGAGGATGACGCTGCATCTGAGTTGGAAGGACAAAGCTATCGGGTTCTCGAGCGTTCTGACTAGCCGAGAGAATAGTATTCCACACGGACTCGGCTGGAGCGACCTTCCTGATCTTAGCCTTCTCCAGGACTTCCTTCCCTCCAGCGTTTGCTCCGACGCTCGACGCCGTAACATAAACCTTGGCAGGTTTTTTGTTTGAACTACGGCGCAACGCGCGCTCAATATCCTTGGGAGGATCCGGGCGCGTATTGTTGTCCGAGTAGGCAAATTCGGCTTCCGGGACACGACAGCCGTTCACAGCGCAGTGTAGAAGCCAAGAATCCCAGACGACATGGATAGGGGGCTCCTCGGACTGCTCTTTCCTCCGCTTCTCGTTTAGGCGCATGACCCACTGGAGTTTTTGAGAGTCTACGTTTTCGGCGTCGTCTGGGCCAATTAGGAGATGGGTGGCGGCTTTATCCATGTGGGCTTGGTATACGGCACCGAGTCGCACAGCGGACTTGGTAATTCGTTGACGATCTTCACCTAGAGTGAACAACATCAGGGTTGGTTGGAGTGACATACTGTGATCGCTCACTGTTCGTCAATCGGGTAGTACAGAGCACGACACCTTTGAGCGGAGGAAGCAAATGCTCGCTAACACACTAGTGGCAGGTCAGTAACAGACCCTCCAGGATTCGAGTTCAACATACCTCTTCGGGGTCTATATCAACTCCAGCCAGCCATTGGGTATGGGTATCCAAAATCCAGTCCGAAGTCAAGACCGGGATACCAAGTTTAACCGCGCACTGCTCAGTATTAGTGCAATTGTAGTAAGAATTTAAGAGGGACCTACCTCATACTTCGCGCTCCCCGGAGCATCGGCCACAAGATGGGTAGTCAAGTCGGTAAAGTCGTTGGAACAAACGGCGCCTAGTTCTCTGGCCTTCCCGAAGAGCGCGACCTTATCCTTCACGCCGGTACAACATATTTGCATCCCGGAGAAGGGTCGTGTATCGTTCCTCAATGCATCTCGGGCGGTGCCGCTCGTGGCGTTAGCATCATAGATGACAATGTCGGCGTCTGCCAAACCGCAATAAGCACAAGGCGCAAATAATGTCAATAAGTATACCTTTATGATAGTTTCCGGCCTTTGGAACGGGCTTGAGCTTGACATTGGGTACCTTGGTCGACCCATGTCCGCGTCTCATGGTGGCTGAGAAGAACAGAAGGGCGCCCCATCACTCCACGACCACGTGATGCGCGTCAGATCTTCGGCCTCCTTGACCGCATCTCATTTCGAGGCATACAATGACTGGATGGGAAGGTGATTAGAATTATCGTATGTAAACGTGTAGACGAAGAATATACAAGACAAATGATAATTTAAATGCAATGTATCGAATCAGTGCAATCGGCTCGAGCCTCCAGCGCACCGCACCTGGACGACTTTGGCGTGGCCTTTGCGACCATACGTCACCAGTTGACCCTCTAGCTCATCGTCTACCTCCATCAGGTAGTCAAGATCCTCTGTTCCAGTCGCGTTGACCGCGAACCCTGGCTTCCATCGTTTCCCGAGCACCAAAGCAGTGAGCTTAATATTGTAGACACACCCCGTGTCTAAACCTAAAACGATCAACGGCTGAGTATATACCAGATTGCGACACAACGAGGGATCTCACCTTTAGACCACTTCTTGATGTCAAGCCCACGGGATGCGGCGTGCCCGTACACAACCGTTACGTCCTTACAGGGTAAAGAACGGATGCCCTTGAGCTCGTCCTCTACCCACTTGGCCCAGCTTTGCCCAGGCGAAGCCTCGAATGTCGCCTCGCCTCGATCGAGCTCAGGTTTCACATCAAACCCATCACAAAGCCCAAAGACTTTATTCCAGAGATCTGTCCAAGGAGTACCGTCTTTTTCTCGACTAACCTCCCCATTCTCGAGGATACTACGCATGTTGAGCTTGGCCCACGGGTCAGCGTTTTGGGGGATGTCCGAAAGTAACGCTCGTTCCTATTGACAAGTTGAGCTGGTTTGCAATAAAAACCTGCTATGTTATCGCACCTGTATGGTCCGCAACACAGGTTCCGTCTCGTTGTGCTTGGATTTCGGAGGGTGAGAAAGCGGTTGATGCCGGGACAGCATCTTGCGTCGCGGATCCATGGGAAGGATCCCGGCGTGAACAACAATTGTATGCAATGAGGGAATGTGGAGTGCAGTTGGGAGATCGAGGAGGTACTGATACTCATTCGGCTTCAGGTGTCTAGCAATCTCGCCGTTAGGAGCCTCCAACAAATGCGAACGCGTTAGCTAACCTTCCCAGTTGATACACATCACTCCCAAACTCCCACCCCGGCGGTATCTTCCATCCCTTGGTGGCGGCCTCTTTCCGGAAGTACTTATAGTCCGCCTTGGTAGGCTTCTTCTTCTAAATAATGTAAGAACCGAGCATCAAGCTTGGGTAAATCCTTAACTTACTATGGCATGAACCCGCTTTTCCATCTTCGTAAGCCATGCTCTCCCTTGCTTATGTCGTAACACCCACTGGATCCACCCGCGCCACTCCACGACCTTTTGATCCTGATTGCCACGCACACCCAGCGCATTTAACAGGATGAGGTCTTGCAGCACCTTTCTAGAGTTGGGCCCCTTGACGATGATATCACCAGCGTGCACGAGCGTATCGTGCGCAGCATCAAAATTGACCTTTTTAAGTAGCTGCCTAAGTATAGGTATTAGCACGTTGACGCCCAAGACGTTGGAGCCCGAAATACGCACTGAAGCGACCCGTGCATCCCATGAATATCTCCAACAAAAATCACCCGCCCTCCCTTTGAACGCAAGGTGTGCCTCGGTAGGACCGCGAGGTCTTTATATAGAGAAAAATCGGGATGTTTCGCTAAAGGTGCGGTACATTAGCGACATCACGGCACCCGCCACCGCAGACTCGCCTATTTCCTCGTTAAAACCCAACGTCACCTGTTCGCCCGCCAAATCCAACGCCTGAGCTCCAGTGCGGCGAGTAGTCGCAGCCTGAACGCCAACCCACAAGATGCTGAACAAGAAAAGGGATAAAGTAAAGAGGCTCATAAACCGCATAGTCGCAGACCGGCTGGTATGAGGTGAGAGCGGCATGGGGAGCAGTGCATCACACAAGGACTCCCGGTTAGCCATATAACCACGCACGGGCGCCTAGAATGGGCGGAATAAGCGACCTCCAAGCTCTACTTTTGGGGTATTCCAGGTCCGAATGCAGGGCGTGGCACCGGAGTAGAATGACAAGAATAAGAAACTGTGTAACCAATCCATTTCATCAGCCAGTTGGAGGCGTTCGCGATGACGGGCCTGAGCTCACGTGACAACATCTTTAAACTTTCCAGCTTTCCTCCACAGCAGTTGCCTCTTGACCGCGATGGTGAGTACCACGTTCGTCTCTGCTCGTGCGTGATTCGACATGATGGTACTTGTAATTTGCGTTCGACACACGTTCCTCTCATGCCAAAGGGGCCACTTGCCGGTGTGCCCTGGGAGAGCGGGCTGAGACAACCCTTCTGCGCTGAGCTTCTTGTTCTTGCAGCCCTTGGACCAACCTCTCAACGTTTGCTGACTTTTCTGGAAGTTTTCAGGCTAGTACAGATCAGAGGCTTGAGTAATACTGTTGCGGTACTCATCTAGACTGAGATCACCTGGTGACAAGGCTAAATTGTATGCTGTGTAAACATTTTAGATTTACGCTTTCAATCCAATATTTTGTTGCTTTGTCAATCAGATTCCAGGACGAGACAGTGTGCCATCGGTTCCAGTAATCTTTTCGTGGTCTGCCGGGTTTGCTTGGGCCTCGTACATCGTGATGACCGGGTCCCGCGTGAACTCGCTCCACTCACCCACCAAGCCGATGTAGTAAATCTAGGTCAAAATAAACGAACGCGACTCTCACCAGAGATGCTACGGCACAAACATACTTTGACGGTGTCGCCACCCTGGGCTGAGGGGAAGAAGAGCGTGATTGACTTGCAGTTCGAAAACTTGGCGGGTCTTGCCGAGCAAAGTAAATTAGTATCGACAACCTTGCAGCGTTGGAAAGACTCGCTTGACGGCATATTCTCCAACTTCGCGCGATTGTACGACGTCGAACGATTGGGCAGGTTCACGGTCATTGGCGTCACTAAAGTCGAGCTCGTCGGCATTTGGAAACTAGATCCGTACAGTGTAGGTAAAGCAATCGTCAGTGTGCAATCAGCTTGTTGCACTTACCAGCAAAACCTTCTCGGGCGTCTGTTCTCCCGGCCCAGTTTTTAGGAGTAGTGCGCGTAGTTTGACTGATCCGGTGAACGGGATGCGGAGGATGAGCTCATCGTCTGCGTCCGATTCGAGCCACTGTTTGTCAAGCCGTTAACTTGGCTCTGGTTTGCGATTGTAGAGTAGCAATAGAGCCTACCTTTGTTTCATCCTGCCTTTCGTGCCAGGCCTTCAGCGGCGTGCACGGATCCACTCCCCCTTCCACATTCAAAGCGGCAACGTTCTGTCTATCGATACGCGCGTAGAGGTTATTAGGCGGAGGTCCCGAAGGCTCGTGGTCGTGGTCATGGTCATGTCCTCCATTGCCATGATCGTGGTGTTCATGTCCGCAGTCTTGACCATGCCGATGAGACATGGCTGGTGCAATCAAATGTGGCGCGGTGTGGAGTGGCTATGGGTCACGTGGCAGGGCGGAGGAAGTGGTTTTGAGTTTGACTCCAACGTCACTCTGCCTCGCGCTCCAGCTGCGCATTCCCCCACTCAACCTCCCCCGCACATCTAAGATGGATAAACAACCGGCCACTGCCACACACCGGAAGAAGGTGCTGGTTATGGGGCTGCGTAAGTAAGTCGCGTTGTATACATGTTTTGTTGGTGTTTCTCATGAGCGTGCCTTGACTACCCATGACAGGAGCGGCAAGACCTCTGCTCTGAGGGTTCTTACGTACGGTGTAGCGCCCAAAGATACATTTTATATCGAAACGTCCACTCAGGTTGTCAAGGAGAATGTCGAGTGCGTCATATTCTCACCATGTTACTAATCCAAACTAATTAACCGCCCTTTCAGCACTATCATTCCACTCGAAGTTTGGGACTGCCCCGGATCTACAACAGTACAAACGCTTGGTGCTCCCTTGTCCCAATTCTCGTCGGTAATTTTCTTCATAGATATCCAGGTGGGTTTCTGGCTCGTCGCGCTATAGATTCGACTCACAAACGCCAGCTTAGGATGATTATCATCTGCCGATAAAGCGGTTCTATGAACTTGTTGTTGCCGCATACGAGGCTGGGATTACAGGATTACCGTTTGAGGTACTGGTTCACAAGGCCGAAGCGCACTCGGAGGACTATAGGCTAGGTACGCCATGTTCAGGCTGTCCCGCTTTGTGTCTCACGAACCAACTGTCACAGACAACTTTAGGGAAATCCAGCAACGAATCGAAGACGAGCTCTATGACTACCCCACTGAGCCTCTGCACGCGTATTATCCTATCAGCTATCATATGACCTCTGTGTACGACCACTCGATGCATGAAGCGTTCTCGCGGATCGTTCAGAGAATCACAGCTCAGGTGCACGTAGCCGCGTTGGAGAATTTGATGAACGTGCTCACACCGGTGTGTTAAGAAGTGATAGTGGGTGTGACCCTGCTGATTCGCGTGTTAGAATTGCTCCATGGCAAAATCGTTCTTATTTGACGTGAACCTTAGGATATACGTTGCTACTGACGCGTCGCCAGTGGACCCAGGGAGTTACGAGGCGTGCTCAGAATATGTTCAAACCATCTTGACATTCGCCAAGCTCTACCAGTACAGTATTCTATCCAGTCACTTTTTCTGACCTGACACGATGCGTGTGACAGGAACATTCCTCCACATCCACGGTCTCAGAATAGCATGTCGTCCACCCTTACGTCTCCTACGACACCAACACCGCAACACCCCGGACTACCGTTTCGCGCCAAGTCTGAGGGGCCACATGGAGATGCGGACGATAAGGTTGCTGCCTCAGAGCCGGAGCTCTTTCCCGAGGGGTCGTGGGCGTCGAGTTTTGCGCAACTAGCGCCAGAGACGACGCTCGCGTACTGGCAGATTACCACGTATGTCCAACCACCAATGCACCTGATTATTGCGGTTGCTGAGTACAGCCTCAGTTCTCTGGCCCTGGTCTCACTTATCCGGAGCGACATCTACGAGTCCAAGCGTGGGCTCATCGAATACAATGTGGCATTCTTCCGCGATGCCGTGCAAAAGATCCAGCGGATTGCGACGAGTGGTGGGAAGCCAGCATAGTTAGTGGCAGTTGTGTTGATATCCTAGTTTACCGATTAATTTGAGGCCATGGGCGTTCCATTACTCATCGTGGCACTGCCCACCAGGGCCCGATCAAGGTTTCTCGGCCAATGATACATAATACGAAATTCTCGGCCTGAAATAGCAGTGGCTATACACGGTCAGAGGAGGCTGTTCCCGAAAGCGCCGCTAGTCCAGCACTGATAAATTGCCCACGGCCATCTCGTTGCGTATCCATAACTCCCTTCCCCGCTCATCATGACTGGGCTCCGCTCTCTGCTAGTGCTCTCACTACTTGGTGCCACCGTGCTCGCCCAGAACCCCCCTAGAGCAGCGACTGGTCAACCTTGCGATCAAGCCCGGAACCGCTTGAACGTCGAGACTAAAAGGTTCTCGAGCGATTGTGATGATATGAACTACTGTGCTGCCGATGGGACATGCAAGCTCAAGGGCTGCAGACGAGTACGTTCACCCTCTATTCAGATTATAGGGGGAAGCTAATTCCTACTATAGGACGAGTATCCCTTTGGTTACCGTGACCCCAATACATTCCCCCCAATGTGCTCAAGTGGACAGTTCTGCCCCGACGAGGGCGACCAGTGCTTGGATGTCATGCCCCTGTCCTCCACGTGCCAGCTGAATCGCGACGGTGCGTCGAGATGAGCGTCTATTCCCGTCACAACAGCTCAATGCGCGCCTGATACAGATCAATGCGCGCCGCCGACAGATGCTACCGGTTTCGAAACCGAAATGAGTAATCGTGGTGCAATATGCTTCCAGTTCTCATGCCAATATGCGAACATCACGCTCGGACAGTCGTGCCAAGTGGAGAACACCGTGTATATTGGCTTTAGCGGCGGTGGTCAGCAGAACGTTAATATTGTCAGTCGGGATCGGTGTGGGGCTGGTCTGTGGTGCAACGCGCAGACGAGTGTGTGTGAGCCAACCGTGGGTTTGGGCCAAAGCTGTTCGGCGCACAAGCAATGTGATACCGTGAGTCGGCTATTTTTGCTTTTGGCTGTGTAGCTGAAACCTGGGTCGCGTCTAGTTCACCTGTGGGACTGCCAATGTCTGCACTCTCCCCCCTGGTACACCACTTAAAATCCAGCTATGGCAGTACATTGTTACCGGTATTGCTATTGTTCTCAGTGAGTATTAATTATTATATTCTAAAATCCGGATGATTGACCTTCTTGGCAGTCATGGTCGGAACCTCGATTGGTCTCTTTATGATGCATAAACGCTCTCGTGCAAAGAAGCTCCGCGAAATTCGGGAGTACTTCCGCGAGCAAACTGGATTCCGCAACAGCATCATTACTATGCACAGCAACGCCCGATCTCGTATCTCCATGTACTCGGTCGCCTCGAGCACAGGCCACAGCCGAACCGACTCGTTGGGCCACCTCGGCGGCGCGCTTGGCGGTCGCGGGAGCTTCGAAGACGACGATAATGATCAGCGTGGACTGTTGGCTGGACGCCCATCAACCGAGACGCATCACGGGCGTGACCACGACAGTGACGATGAAGGCGTTGGACACACTTATGAACAGGGGACTGGTGTTGGAGGTAGCGTTCCGTTGAACCGACCGATAACTCGGCTGAGGGATGAGTGGAATCCGGGCGAGTGGGGAGCAAGGAGGTAAAGTCGACTTGCTTTGGGGTAATGCAATCTTGCCTGGATTCGTATCTTTAAATTTTGCATTCCATTCATGGGTGTTTTTATTTATTTCACAATTTGTACGTCTGCCGTCAATTTTATGCTCTGTTTGTGAAATGGGTGGTGCTCGGAGTCATTGGTTCAAGTTTAGGCAGGGCATCAACGTTGTGCCGAACATCCTCGACCTACCCGAGCTGTTCCGGTCAGAAGTGAGCCTCAAGACGCCTGGCGATGTGACGAGAGACTACCCCGAGGGTTGAACTTCAGTTCAAGTTCTGAACGAGAGGCTCGGATTTGGTGAGTTCCATATTCAGACCGAGTTCACACCACCTAATGACGTTGGCCGTTGTAGCTTGACATGGTGCAACAGCGATGCAATAACCCCGTCGCGTACGTGCCCCAAGCACATTTGTATAACATCATTATATAATGCCGTATTTGGGCGGCTATTGTTGGAGCTTATTTGGCCGGTCCAGCCGAAGTCCCAGCTGGACCAGCTGGTCTAGTTTCTCAATCGAACGCTAAGCCATCACCTCTAATCAGCTTGCAAGCATCTGTCCACGCGGGACGTTGACGTTCGAGAGGTTGATGAAGAATTGACCGAAAAATCGCGAGTCCCGATCGATCTTCCGTTTTTACTACCTTTGGTTATCTTGGCTTTTAACACCGTATGGCCGTTCTTAGCACAATTCGATAATTCAATCTCACCTATTCGTTTTATAAGGTAGTTCCTACCAATGGACATCAAACATTAGTACGTATAACAAATATAACACTTTCAGACCCTATCGTCAACTGCCATCGTATTTACAAGCACTGCTACTCGCACAAGGTTGCGCCTATTAAAGAGCCGGGAGTTAGTCCTTTGAGCACGCCATTCAAATCGCATATGTCTTACACGTGGAGGAACCAGGCGGGTGGCAGCTATCCAAGCCTTAAATCCCATAAACACTTACTGGACCAAAGCAAGTCCTCACATTTATCGTAGCAACTAATTCGTCCTACTCCACCACTCGGAGAAGCCGCATCAACGCCAACAAGCGCGACTATGGTAGCCACAAAAGTGGTTAAAAGTCACGGTCCGGGGTCAGCGCTGGGCTTTCAACGTATGCGAACGGTGCCTTACAATGCATGGCAGTTTCTTAGACGACTGAGAGCGTAATGTGAAGAGAGTATGATGCGATTACTAGATGCTGAAAGTGAGCTATCGACATGCGCTTTTATACCTGGCTCTTGCGTTCATGCCTTCGTGCTGCTAAGGGGCGCCGGGGTGCATGGCGAGCAACCTGCTGTCTCGGCGGAGAAATCGGCGGCCCTTTGTGCGTCCCGCGCCATTTCCACAGCGCCCGAAGACCTGCATCATCGGAAACACGCTGAGCCAGCGGCGAGCCTATGATGGAGTTTCCCCGTCGAGGATAGGTCATCGGACAAGTAGCGACCTTGGCTCAGCTATTTTGGGGTGTGTGCGCATTATGTGTTCACATACTACAACTTAATTATTTCGGCTCTAGCCAGCTGTATTTTCACTTCCCAATGGCGAGAGGCTCAACCGGGAATTGTCCGGTTGGTTATTCATAGCACCAAAGCACGTGACCGCGACGACCGCCGTGATTCTGAAAGACCGCATCTTACCGAGCCAAACACTGCGATGTCTAAATTGTGTCCTTTGACCGTGGTTGTTCGTAGTAGAATTCGTAATATGTCATCAATTCTTTCCCCTCCGGGACATTTCGGACCACTCGACATCGTGCATATATACAGCAAGCACAGCTCTTCCAAGCCTTCTAGCCAACCTAGCGCCTGATTCACTGCGGGCACTGCTGTCCACACAAGGTTGCACCTATTAAAGACGAAAATGTTAGTCTGGCTAGCACGCAATTCTAACCGTGCATACTTACACGTAGAAGAGCCAGGAGGGTAGCAAGTTTGCAAGCCTTAATATAAGCCCCGCAAACGTCCACTCAGTTCACTACCATCTCGCTACTAGACCAACACCAACACTCACATTTAGCGTAGCAAGTAAGACGCTTGGCTTCGCCGCTTGGGGCAGCCACGGCAACACCAACGAGTGCGACGATGGTAGCAACGAAAGTGACTATAGTCGTGGTCCAAAGTCACTCCGAGTGGTCGTTTGGCATATGCGAGTGATGACTTACAACGCATGATTGTTTCTTAGACGGTCGAGTTTTATGAATGGTGTAGTATGCAAGTGCTGGATGCTGAAAGTGAGCCATTTGCCTGTGCTTTTATACCTAGCTCTTGCACTCACACCTTTCCGCTGCTCAAGGATGTTGGGGTGAGTGGCAAGCAGGTCTCGGCGGAGGAATCGGTGGTCCTGTACGTGTGACAGCCCACGCCTGCCTATTGCGCCCGAAGGCCCACACCTTCGGAAATACACTGAGCGAGCGGCGAGCTCATGAACACATTCCTCCGTCGAAGACAGGGCATCATCGGATCTTGGCTCGGCTACTTTAGAGCATGCACCCCAGGTGTGCACACCTTACGACTCGATTGTTTCAATGCTGGTCAGCCAGATTGCTGCGCTCTCACAATAGCGAAGGGCTCGACGGAAAATACTCTAGGGTGAAAGCGTTAACGCATATATCCAAGCGGAGTTCAGCCTGACGAGCCATGCGCATCGTCAGAACACATGACCTCGGTCAGACTGCGCTCTGAAGCCGCGCCACACCATGATTCTGGAACAATGCATCAGTGAGTCGAAGACTATGATGCCCAAATTATCCTACTTGCCACTGGCTCCGCGCAGCAGTCTCCTATTCGGGAATACTCAACCCTCTGGACTATGGCCCAAATATGGATTCGAAGTCCGGCGGTCGAGCAGATAAATGTGTCCCAGTCGTGAATCACTTTGGAAAATGATGGATTTGAGCTCGCCACCGCATCTGATGTTCCTTTCGTGCTACCCGTACTTCCTTGGGTCAACGACCCGCTGTAGCTAGTTTGCAGCTACCCTGGTATGATAGGTGGCCCATTTTGTGGGACTTCGCTGTAGCCAACGGGTTCAGTGAGAGTTTTGTGCCTTTTGGAGAAAAGGCGAAATAACCGAGCATAGTTGCATACGTTTATATCTCACAATGCAGGTCACATTCAGGTATTGAAATCGGCACATAGAATAGGCATACGTACATACAGACATCCTAACATGGGCGTGTCTGTTACTTATCATCTTGATTTTCCGCATTCAGCCCGTATGTAATATACTTCGCGATGAGCATTAAAACACAGTTTTTCGTGAATATTCGAGTTGAAGCGTTGTCGGGGAATTTCCCAAATGGCGGGAACTGGGTCACTTAGGAGGTGCTCACAAATGAATTGTCGATCGTCTATTTCTTGACTCTGTGCAGCTACTCGTAGTAGAACGTAATATGTCATCAATTCTTCACCCTCTAGGACATTCCAGACTACTCGACATTGTGCATATATACAGCAAGCACAGCTCTTCCAAGCCTTCTAGCCAACCTAGCGCCTGATTCACTGCGGGCACTGTTGTCCACACAAGGTTGCACCTATTAAAGACGAAAATGTTAGTCTGGTTAGCACGCAATTCGAACCGTGCATGACTTACACGTAGAAGAGCCAGGAGGGTAGCAAGTTTGCAAGCCTTAAGCCCCGCAAACGTCCACTTAGTTCACTATCATCCCACTACTAGACCAACACCAACACTCACACTTAGCGTAGCAAGTAAGACGCTTGGCTTCGCCGCTTGGGGCAGCCACGGCAACACCAACGAGTGCGACGATGGTAGCAACGAAAGTGACTATAGTCGTGGTCCAAAGTCACTC
>WSLN01000165.1:0-10394 GCA_019677355.1 Ceratobasidium sp. 370
TCTTTTACTATTTCAGTGACGTTGAACCGTTTATACTTGTCGTAATCTGGCACAACTGCCATGGTACAGACACCCTGTGTGACAAGTGTATGCGCAACTGAACCACCAAAGCCCTAGAGACAATGCACCGTACACACCTTGAATACCTCCACAAGAATTGTTGTGTCTTGGCTCGTCAGGCTGACTGTATGCCCCTTGTCGGCTGGAACACATTTCGCGATTTCTTTGATAACCTCTTCTTTGGCCAATACAGCGTGATTACGAATTCTGAGTTCAATTTTGTACTGAGTTGATGCTTAATGGGTTTGTTTTTCATCCTAGCATTATGGTTTACCTTTCTAGGATCGCCTCCAAATACCGAGGCAAAAAGGTCGTTTGCAAGAGCGGTTATAGCAGCCATGTTTGCTGCACAGACACCAGATGCTGGAATAAGTCGGACGAGGGCCCTAATGTCACCAAATCAGCGTTGAAGACGCGCAAGCCAACACCCAGCTTACCTGGTTCCTGAGATGCCTGTCTGAGATACTTGTTCCATGTGGTGCAGAGTCACACGGACTGGATCTATGGGGGGGTTTGTCGATACATAGATCACTGTTGACACGAAATTGAGCGTACAAGCAGTTTACTAGGGGTGATTCATACCACAGGTAGTATCCGTGGGACAACTCGCTAATCTCTGGCGTTAGGAAAGATTCGATGCTGAGGGGCTTGGAACAGACCGATTCGACGCTCAGCCGACGCTTTCGATCTAGGTTTGTTGATGTCCGACAGCTCCTTCGCTAATTGTTTCTCGATATCTTCGTCCTCGTCTGATGGCTCAGGGACGTCCGTTCCGTCGACTTCGGCCGTGGGGGACCTGGGCCAGAGTTGGTCCGATATCTGTGGGGTTTCTAATTCGTACGTTGTCTCGCCAGCTTGTGATAGTGGCTCACTGTTTCGACAATGTTGTACAACTCACCAGCCGCTTGTTTCTCTTTGCCTTTTACGACCATGGCCCAAATACCGGGTCCATCAATAGCCCGACGTGATGGAATGCCGAGGTGGGCTGAGTAGGCGAACCGATGTTGGTATGTAGGCCCATTAAAAGCGTTCAGATTCACAACACCTTTATAATTCTTGACCTGTCCTCTTGAGAGTGTCTGTCGTTTCCGGCTGGGATGTGGATTGTCGCCTTCACGGGGTCGTTTGGGTTTGTGTTGAGCTGGCTCCATATCGGGTCAGACTAAGGTTGGGAATTATGCTCTGCGTTCTGTTGCCCGCAGGATAGGGGGTGGAGGTAACCAGATTCTGTTACCAATTACAGTAACGGCCAGTATCAAAACTTAGCTTCCGAGACGAATTTGATTTTTTAAACTTCTCTTAGCCACTATCAGCCACTCTGCTTAGGTTTCGCTAGAGTTTCAATAAGCACAGGCTCTGCTTGCGTGACGCCGATATATTAGGGCACTAAACCGTGGTCAGTACAGTTGGCTGAGCGTTTCACAGAAGAATCGCTGATTTGGGCAGGATCCTCAGCGAGGTATGCAATGGGGTATTCGAATATTTCAACCGTTCATACGGAACTGTAGTTCTTCAAAACGTGCACTGCCCTGGAACACCAGTGGAATCGCTCCTCGATATCCCGTTATCAACATCCAAAAGCATTTCACCATGTCTGCCGAGCACGGTCACTCGACGAACAACGCGCAACGCCGTCCATGGGGGAACCGCAGAGGTCGTGGCCGTGGGCGACCCACTACGAACAATGCCGCTTTCTCCACCGCTGACCCGCAACGAGCAACCCTGGCTGCTCGTCTAGCCGTGCCTATCCCTGACACCCCTGTTGTCTCATCGTCGGCTGCTACTCCAGCGGCGGCGGGTACCCCGGCGATCTCTCGGCCTTCAAGCCCGTCATACAAGGCCAACTTTTCTTCGGTTCGGTTCGACGATTTTGCCAAAAACGGACAGATTTCAAGAGGGCAGCTTAGTAACATACCATTTGAGTTTGCGACCGAAGTACAAGCCAAAACTTTGGGCCACATCCTCGCGGGAAAAGACGTGTGAGTATTGCAAGACATGTATTTTTTAATATGATTCTTACACGAAAACAGCCTAGCTCGTGCGAAAACTGGGACTGGGAAAACACTAGCCTTTCTGATCCCTGCCATTGAAACCTTGCGACGCTCCCAACGTCAGCCAGACCTGGGTACTGCTTCTGTTCTGATTATCTCTCCGACTCGCGAGCTCGCTCAGCAGATCGGAAAGGAAGCCGAAACCCTTACTAAAGGCATGCCTTATGGCGTTGAGGGTGTGTCTTGTATCTCACATTAACAGGCAAACACTCACACAGTCATTATGCAGTAATCACTGGTGGTGGTCCCAAAGTACCTGGGGAATCTAAAAGGTTATTGAAAAGTCGAATGGATATTCTCGTCGCGGTAATTTTACTCCCCGTTGCTTTTCGTAATATAGCTAAATTCACATTTGTAGACTCCTGGCAGACTGGTCGACCATATTCAAAATTATACAATGCGTTCGCAGCTCTCCAAGATTCAATTTTTGATATTGGACGAAGCCGATCGCCTCCTCGACCAGGGTTTCAGACGGGACCTTGAGGTGATCCTTGATGCTCTGCCTGATCGCAGAGTACAGCCGCGGTAAGCATTAAAACTTTGTCGTAGGTACTATATTGAATTGGACCGTTAGCCAAGCATTGCTATTTTCTGCGACGGTATCGGAAGAAGTCAAAAGCGTGGGTATCAGAACCAGCTGCTACATGTTGATTAACATATATCTATATTTGCAGATAGGAACAATGGCCCTACTACCCCAGTACGAATTCATCAGCACGGTACGAGACAACGAGTCGTCTACACACGAGCACGTAAAGCAAGACTACATTATTGTAAAGGAAGACGCGGATATTATCCCCATCGTTGCGCATCTCATCGAGGAACGAGGCAAAGTTATCTGTTTCTTGCCCACTGCCCGTGCGACGGCCCTGATTGCTGAAGTGGTACGCAAGGTTTGATCCATCTAACATGTGATAACTGACAATACACTTGGCCAGATGGAGAACGTCCTAAGTTGCCCAGTCTACTGTATTCATTCAAGGTTATCTCAACCACGCCGCACAAAAGCCAGCGAAGACTTCAAGCGTGCCCCCATGGGCGTCTTGTTTTCGTCGGATGTCACTGCCCGAGGCATTGACATTCCCGGCGTAACCTGTGTGATTCAGGCCGGTTTGCCCGCGAACGCAGAACAATGTATGCACTATCTATCACCTTGTGTTTCTTGATGCTTACACGCTTCGAATCAGATATTCACAGGCTGGGACGCACCGCGCGAGCTGGCAACGACGGTCACGGCATCCTCGTTCTAGCAGATTGGGAAAGGTTCTTTCTCGGAAAGAAAGATGTGCGTGCCGCCGGCCTAGGCCAACGGCTCACTCCGCATGTCGAAACCGCACGATTCAACACAACGGGGCCCGGTTCTACGCTTGACAGTATGCGAGCTAGGGTGAAAGAGGCACTCGAACAGACAGACGAAAAGACCAAGGAGCAGGCATACATCGTAAGCCCACCAGCTACACCCCAACATGCTCACGCTCCACCTAGTCGTTAGGCATGGATAGGGTATTATAAAGGATCCCTACGCGACCTCGGCTGGTCGGACGTCGAACTGGTTCAGCGCGCCAATGATCTCGCGCGTTACACACATCTTTACCGCGGCTACCAAGCCGACCCGACCCGCCCCACCGCAACCTGGATCCCCCCACCGATCTTTGCCAAGACGATCGGAATGATGGGCCTGCGCGAGGTGCGCAAGCACAACGTTTTCAATGTCGTTGCGCCCGAAGGAGCCAGGAACCAGGGGCAGGGGCAACGTGGAGGTCCATCTGCAGAAGCTAGGCTTCGCGAGCCTGCTCACAGGGATAGGGGCAGTGCTCAATCGTCCGAAGCCCGCACATCTGGCGGTGATGGTGGACCGAACCCGAGGCGAAGAGGTCGCGGAAGGGGCCGCGGAGCATGACATGTTTGCCGGCATTCTTGGGCAGAATCGATGTCTCGGTTAGACTTTTAGCTATAATCCCGCTCTTCTATGTGATAGCCATCCTTGATTATGTGAACCCCTTCCGACGGCGCGTTTGGCTGATGATTAGATAGCGAACGAGCGTGTCGTAAACCGAAGACCCGAGATGCATGTGGATCCCCGAAAGGGGTAATCGAGCGCATGTGCTAAAGTCTGAAGATCCGGACGAGATGCATCGTCGGCGGTGATAGAAATTTCAACTGGTTTGCATGCAAGTAGTGATTTTGTGCGGAGAAGAGGGAGCGTGTGAGGGAGAGAAGGTGGAGCAGAGCGAGTGTGGTGGTACACTACAATTACATAGCAACTGGAACAGCACATAAAGGGAGAGCAGGAAATCGTCTGGGTTTGGAGAGTGGTAGATCGTGGAGAGGATAAATGAACGTGAGATGGTATCTAACGGGGCGAGATATATGTCTGTAGGGGTACTGGCGGACCAACGCATGGGCTAGATGAGGCCGGTCGTTTTTAGGTTGCTCCGGAACAGAGCATCGCGGACAGACAGGATGATGGACTGTGTCGCTTCAGTGTCCTGCACGGAGCGTAGTTTAGCAGTAATCCGTGATTAAGAAGCCTGGTAAACAAAGCACTCACAATCACGCTCGTCAAATGGCAATACAGCTCGCGTTTAGTGTCCACATTGTTTCGTTTGAACACCTGCGTAAAGTGTGCGCGGAAATAGTGCGATACGGGGCCGTAGTCGTTTGCGCGATCGCCGTAGGACGTGATACTGCGAGTGTATGCTGGTTATCTTTCCTGTACTGGGCTAGGGCCGGGCCAGGTACGCACTATTTTTTCACTTTGATTCCAGCTGCGAGCTTCGCTTTTAATACATCACACTGAATACCGCTCTCGTCAACATTGCCCTGGTCCTGTCGGCCGAAGCGAGCCAGAGTAGAGACGTACCTTGTTGAGGAACAACACGAGATGAACCAGTTTTAGAATTGGACTGGACGTGATCTGTGTCCAGAGCTGGAGCGAGTCGTCTATCCGGTTTGTTCGCGGGTCTTCCTCGAGGTATTGGTCGTATGCGCTAATCGCTGTGACAATGGGTCGGTGATGAATGTGAAGGGAGGATGGAATGAAAATACGCACGCGCCAAGAATATGATAGCCGTCGCGTCCTCAAAATAAGGTGCCCACTGAGCCCTCTGTGAACGAGCACCACCGACGTCATACAACTACGGAATCACGTCCATCAGCATCGCTCACAAATCCGCGGGGTGTGAAAATAGACGAGATGTCCCTGGAGCGTGTGCGCGCGGACACATGGCCTATCTCACGTTCTCAACGGCACGCGGAAAAACAGGGAGTGGGTACGTGGAGGTGCAAGCGAAGCCGGGGAGACCGAGGAGAACACTAGCGAGAGTGTGAAAAAGACTCACCCGCCAGTTGCATAACCCACCTCTAGAGCCTGGGTATGTGAACTGAAAGGACCACTCGCTAATGCCTATGGTCCGGATCCGGGCTCTCAAAATATCGTCGTCTGTAGGGAGGTACCCAGGCTGGGTGATGCGGGTAATTTCGTCCAAAAAGCTTCGAGAACAATGAGTCCCGACTGGGTAGCAGATCGGGAAATGAGACGCACAAGACATTGGCATCCTCGAGCCGCAGTCGGCGGCGGTGGAGCAAGAGCTTGACGCTCGGGTGAGACCACAGCTGATCAATGTCGCGCTTGCTGTCTGCCAAGACGAGCTGGAGGTCCGAGTGCAGGTCCTCTTCCGGGGCCTTACCATTGCCGACACCGGCGTCGGCGCCCCTGCTCCCGCTCCCACTCCTGCTCCGGGCGCCTTTGCGTTTGCTCGTGCCTACGCGGGACCAGAGCGCGCCGTCCTGCCATCCGCGCCGGACGCAGACTTCGGTGCGGCCTGCGACGGTGAAGCCCGAGCCTATGCGTGCAGCGAGGGTGGATTCGAGTCCGAGGAGCGGGACGAGGCGCAGCTTGATGGCTGCGAGCTGGTCGCGGTTGTTCCCGCCCGACTCGGTGCGACGGGGCGAGGCCGGTGGAGAGTATGTAGAGGACCACGGGTCGAGGGCGACGGTTGGAGCCGGAGTCGATACGCCGTATTCGCATTCGTGGGCGTCGCAGATGGCGCGTAGGGACTTGATGACTGTGCAAACGGCAGTTGAGTCGGGTCCGAGGGACAAGGTGGATGAGCTGACCGTTGAGAAAGACGACGCCTCGCCAGGCGGCGCGCTCGGCATCGAGCGAGTTGGGAGCGTAGAGCATCTGAAACTGCTTGAGCAGGGTTGACTTGCCGGATTCGGCTTGGCCTGTGGGTAAATGGAGCGCCAGAGTGAGTGGGACAAGCCCCTGGGAACGGTGGACTGACCGAGGAGGAGCAGACGGAGCTCTTTGCTGGAGCGGCGGAGCTCTGCGCGGGCCTCTGCCTCGCGGGCGATTTCTGCGTCGATGAGCTCGCTAGCAAGGCGTTCCGCCTGCTCGCGGCGGAGCCTGCACAGGGGTGAGTGGGATGAACCAGGCACGGGGGTAGACTTGCCGCTTGTCGCGCTCAGACGGAGCCTCGTTGGGCGGTGGGCGGAGGACACGGGAAAGGGGGTCGTCGTTGTTCATGTACACGACTGCGGAAGCCATGGGTGGGAGGCAGCATCATCTTGTGTGATGGCCGCATCTATAAGTCCATCACCATTTCGTCTGTCAGTTCCGCCGACGAGGACCCCTGGCACTGTGGCCCTGATAAGGATCACGTGACTCGCTAGACGACGCGTGCTGACTCACCCGGCGACCAACCCCACGCGAACAAGAGTGCCCGACAATCAAGCGGCGCGACTGGTGGCCGTTGGTGCCAGCTTGGAGGCTTTCGACGGAATACGGACTCAATCAACAGCCATCACCGTCGATCACTCGCCATCACCCCGGCCCGGTGGCTGTGCCGCTGGCCCTGGGCGTTTCCCCATTTCCAATCTGCACTCGACCCCATCCCGCCCGCACGGAGCAACTAGTGCGAGGAACAAGCATGGTGTGTTTGCTAGCCCGTGTGTACCTATCCTTGGACTTACTTTTGCCCCCGCACAATGTGGCTCCCGTCGATAATAGTCGGTCACGCTGAATACCTCGTTGGGGGAAATCAAGGCAAGCACATTGTCCTGATTGTGGCAACATACTTATATTTGCCCCTAGATTGAAGTCTTTTGCGAAGCCGTACCCAAGGCAGCAGAGGCATGGACTCCTTTCCCCCGACCCACCTTGACCCCACCTGATCACCCGTCCCAGAACTTTCTAGCACTTTGCGCCAGCGGGGCTTACGATGGCTGCATTTTCCACCGAAACATCAAGGGGTTCATGATCCAAACAGGCGACCCGACAGGAACAGGCAAGGGCGGCCAATCCATCTGGGTATGTTCACCCACCAAACGAATATCATCAGATTTAATTCGTCGCCGCCCACTCCTACCCCCTAACTACGCTACGCCCACCTTGCCACTCGCTTGTCCCCACCTGATTGTACTGAACGCCGGTCTAGGGCAAACCATTTGGTGACGAGATCCGCGCCACCCTCAAGTTCAACGCCCGTGGTGTCGTCGCCATGGCCAACTCGGGTCCGGACTCGAACAAAGCCCAGTTTTTTATCACGTACGCCAAGCAATCGCATCTAGACGCCAAGTATACGATTTTTGGCAAGTGGGTACCTTGTTGTTATCTTCCGCTCCTGGTTTCTTGTTGCCAACCGCGGTTGTAGGGTGATCGATGGGGCAGATACCACGCTAGATGCAATGGAGCGTGTGGTGGTAAATGAAAAGCACCGGCCGTTGCACGAGATAAAACTAAACAGCGTAAGTCTACGCTTGCCGCGTGCACTCGCCAGGCCTGACTCGTGTCCAGGTAACGATCCACGCGAACCCAATCGCTGCAGCAGCACTCAACGCATAATCTCCAGTCTGTTTGTGCTTTATCTATCGTTGTCGATGTCTTGATCAGAATATATAGTTCGTTATCCTCCATGGATGACAAATACAACACAAACGCAACGCGGGACCCTAGTACGCGACGCGTCTTGTTAGCGCCCACAGCCATATCATCCACCTCTACCTTTGCTGAAAGGAACGAAAATGTTAAGAAACGGCGACTTTTCCGCCTGCATTTTCGTCGACGGCGTCGAAGTCGAGTACTTTAACGCGCGCGTTAAATACGACGATAGTGAAGCAGGACGAGAAGTCATGCACGCCTACATTATTGGTGAACCAGGCAAGGTACGCCCCTCCCCCCCTCGTCTCTCGCCGCCTGGCCCGAACCCAATTGCGTACAAAGAACTTTACGGTAAGCTGGAAAGACCACCGCGGGACAAACCACTCGTCCGGACACATATTCGTCGACGGTAAAGACGTCGCGAGCGCAATCATGCGACGCGGTCGAGGCAAACCCGTCTCTCGGTCCGGTGCCAAGGTCTCTGCAAACAAGCTGCGCCCGTTCAAGTTTGCGCATCTTACTACTACTTGTACGCCTCTTGTCTCCTTTCGATGAAATTGGTCGGATTTTTACGTTTTTGAAAGCGGATGACAAGATTGCGGATAAGAAAAAGGACAAGGATAAGTTGAAGGAGATGAGCACGATTCGGCTGGCGATTACGTACGTGGAGCTTGGGGGCCTTGTGCCGTTCAAGTCGTTGGAAGTGGAGGATTGGGGACCGGTGCATGAGGTGAGGCTCTTTTGTGCCATCATGACCCCAATCAAACGTTTGCATGCAGGAAGCAAAGGCACTTGGTTTGACCACTCGGTGTGTAACAAGTCTGGTAGTTGGAACAGTGATCGATATTCACGAGTGTTAGGTACGACCCCAAGATCGATATTCCACCAAGTCGAGCTGTCGCGTCGCGCCCACTCAATCCCGAACAAGATGGCCCAGACGTGCAGTTTGTGTTTACGTATGCGACAAAGGGTATATGTTACTTCCCTCCTGAACTCATCATTGGCGTATTCATTTGATTCGGGATAGCACATCTCATGGCAGCGGATATCATACCCAATCCCAACGCTCCCAAACTTACCAAAAATACTGCTCTAAGGACAATCGAGCTGGACGATGAAGGCAACGAAGTGGTAGCCCCATCGACGCCAGCACCCAAACGCCCGAGAAATGTACGTCTCTTCATACCCCCATTTCAAACATGGGCTAACACGCCTTCTTAGAACAAGCGTGCGAGCTCCAACTCGGACGACAGCGGGGAACAGACGACCGCCGCGCTGAAGCGGCCGAGACATCTAGGGTCGTCGCCACCGTCGAGTGTCGGCGATATGCAGGAACAAGGAGGGCTGTCGCGGGAAGACGACGAGGACCTTGCGATAATACAGCGTCATATGGACGAGTACAATTTGCGCAATTCGCATAGCGATGGGTCTCGTGATGGTGATGAAAACGATGTCGAGGCAAATATGAGGGTCAATGATGAGGAGTCACAGGATCTTTAATGATCAAAAAGTATATTCTTGGACATTTCACTATTTCTATCCCTCTTCTTGGATAACGTTTCTCATATTTTAGCATTGATTTGTACATCTAAATTTCGACACCTAATCGATTCCAGCTCGGTTCTATGGACCGATAGCTCACAAATCTGGATAAACACAGAGACCTTTTGGCCATCATCTCACCGCTTTAGCAAGCTCACCAGCTCAGACTGGAGCGCCCGCTGCTTCCGCTGCTTATCCAGACTCTCGACGCTGCGGAGATCAAAGACGACGTCCCGTGTCTTGCCGAAATACACCTCTTGCAACAGATTCCGCATCTTGAGTTCCATCTCCTCGACCATCCGCCCTGTATTTGCGATATGCGCCGCAGGGTCGGGGAGCGGTCGATCTTCCTCTTGCTGGAGAGATAGTCAGCGGCCGATCACAGGAACCAAACAGGCGACTCACCTGGCGGGTCATGCTCCCACTCAGGTCCACTTCGCCCGATTTCTCGCCTTTAACCTTGAGCTGGAGCATGATCGTGCTGGTGAGCTTGTAGTGCGCAGTCCGGCCCCGCTCGTTGGCTTCAAAGACGTGTATCGAGTCCCACGATCCGGAAGGTTCATCCGGAGATGCTGCGGGCAGGGCTACACGACGAAAATAGAGGGGGTTAGGGTATGATCGGATAGGCACAAATTAATTTGGGCGTACTTTTCTTAAGAAGGACTACACCGGCAAATCCGCCGTCATCCAGGTCCCACAAAAAGACAGAGGATACGCCCCCTTCAAAGTACCTGGGAAGAAATGAACAGGGTCGAACAAATGTATAGATTAGACTTGGAGCGCCCGCACATTTCTCGATAAGTGTCGAACGCTTCATTTGCTGCTACCTCGAGTTTCCGCAGCTTGGGTGAGGGTTG
>WSLN01000167.1:0-23891 GCA_019677355.1 Ceratobasidium sp. 370
CAAATCGGAACCCGAGGCCGCCTAGGCATTTACAGCAGCGTGAGTCAAGGGTTGGTGTTCTTTTGCTGTTTCAGCTCGGGAGCTGATTCGCTCGGGGGTTTAGCTCCGTGGTATACAAATGCGCAGACCGAAGCGTTCTGCGCAATGTTGGGACTGGAGAATAAGGTAAATCCGCCTCCGGCTTAGTGTCATCTGTCGTGGGCAGGATGTTTGTCTAGGTAGATAGTATTCTACGAAGAACGAGCGCGGGTCTAAAGCGTTTAGGACGAGTGTGATGAAGAGCAGAGAGCAGTGCCGCAAGAGCGTGGATGGCAAGAATCTGGAAAGGGCGCGTTTGCACTTGCTTCCGCCCAGTTCCCAACCTCGCCCTGTTTACCTGTAGCGGTGACGGTCAGCTCGTTACGAGAGACAGCTCGAGCCAATCTGTTCACCTTGGCTGCGAACTGTAACGAGCACGGCGACTTGCCTAAATACGCTACCAGCAAGGACATGTTCACCTAACTTACAGTATGTCGCCAATATCTACGCATAGAAGCAGTTATGCACCAACGTACCAATGTCTTTGCGTTGCCAGACGTCAAATTTTTCGCTAGGTGGGTCGGGTTGGCGTTCCTATAAGGTACGTAATTCTTGTCCCACCTGGAGCGAGCCTGTGCAAGGGTGGAAACGCAGGCTGTCCAGACTTTACTTGCGCAGAAATACTCTTGAATGTTTGCTGCCTGGCATATGCCGCCAGCGAAAGAACGCGACCAAAGGCTTTTTTTCTTTTCTTTTGAGGGGGATACGTATTTAACGAGCTACATGGACGTAAAGCCAAACCGCTCACCGGCATAGACCGGGTATGAGAGAGAGGGGGAAGCGAGACCAGGGGTACACAAGCGATGGCGGCCAAAGGTATAGGTTGCTTGTCGCGTTCCAAGCTTACATATCGCAGCTCAGGTCGATTATTATATTTTTCCATACTTCCACTTACGCCAAGCGACGCTCCACTGCCATCTGCTTCTCGAAGCGAGCAGCTGGGCCCGCTTCGTTACATACTACTATGCTGCCCGCTCGGTGCTTCATTGTCCCGCCCAAATTGTTGAACTATTCTCCTCCGGAGTACTTGAGTCAAGTTCGGTGAGCTTATATATTGCCTGCTATTGCAGATCACATTCAAAATCTCATTTAAATGTCGATAGGGCCCACCAGCACTACCACATGGGGTGTCGATCCCAGTTAGTTCAGTGATTGATTGCCAAGTCGCGCCAGATTTACTACCATAATCGAGCCTCTTGCCTGTTTAATTATGTGCTTGGAACCGAGCCAGCTCACAACGACCGACACACGACACTTTTGACCGCGGCCCTTGCACACTACAACACTTGTTCAACCCTTAAAAGACTTGACTCACCTTCATCTGTGGTCGAGAATATGAGGGCACTTGAGGGTCGACGCTCAGAGATGTTCCATAGCCCATCTCAGCAGATATATATCGCCGCATTTTCATGGATTCGGTTAGCCCCATGTGGTCATAGCGTCGCTTGGTTGCGCTCACCAACGAACGCATATATGCAGGGTTTCGAGGAGCGGATGTTTCCAGAAGCCGTCCGCACAAACCGCCACTTCTCATTGGTAGCCCTGATTACGCGCGCACCTCGATGCCAGTTCCCCATTCTCTGTCAACCACGACCCCCGATGGTCCGCCCCTGTCTACACCAAAGTCGGGGGCTATCCACTCAGGTATTTGGCTGACGTTTACAACATCAACACAGTTCAATCCTTCTTCGTTCTATATGACAACGTCGTGAGGACATAGAAGGGAGATCCCGGAAGTTCATGCGGTTCATTCGGTGCAACAGCGAGCCCCGAGTGCTGTAAGAGGATCGCAACGCTTAAATCGATCAAGGGTCACAAGATGTTTTTACTCTGTTTGGCATGGCTATATGGCAGCACTCCAGGCGTGGTGAAGAACATCACAAGGTACGTATTTCCTTCCAGCAATACACAGGCTTGACTCATACGAGGGCTCTCTTTTGGCAAACCTCTGGCTAACAGTGCGTTTGCGAAACTGCCAAAATATCCCGGTGCGCCCGCAAGTTCTGCACCTGACGCTACAGAGCCAGCAAACGTGAGCGTCGAGGATGGCATATGTGATACATCCGAGTTTGCATATAAGGCTCGGCGCAAGAACAGTGAGTCAAAATTAAATGAATAGCACAGGTAGGGCGTGCGAGTCACATCTCTTACATCTTAATTCCGAAGCCAGGAAGCAGCTGCGTGGGCTTGAGCCACCGGTTAACCCAAATGCTCCCTCGCTTTCGTGTTGCCGTTCCCCCTCTCCCCAAGCTACGCAGAGGATTCCACAGTAAAACGATGAAGGTTAGATCTGACTATCCAAAACACACGTATCTAATATGGTCTTTTAGGTTGCTGTCGCTGGGTGCTGTCATGGCAGACTTGACGCCACATACCAACAAATTCAAGAGTTGGAGCAGCGGAATAACTACAAGGTCGACCTCGTGCTAATTAACGGCGATTTCCAAGCCATACGAAACCACCAAGATCTCCACTGCATGGCCTCGCCGGACAAACACAAGCAGCTGGGCACGTTCTACAAGTACGTGAATATTCTGCATCTACGATTCGTGGTTGATCTCAGAATGTGGCTAGGTACTATACTGGAGAAGTCAAAGCTCCCGTACTTACACTTGTGATTGGAGGAAATCACGAGGCGAGCAACTACATGTGGGAGCTGTGGGTAACCATGTGTCGAGCGCTAGAACTTGCGTACTGACGAACCGGGTAGATACCATGGCGGATGGTTAGCCCCGAACATATATTATCTCGGTGGGTCGGGATGTGTAAAGTTCGGCGGGCTTCGTATTGCTGGCGCGTCGGGCATACACAAGGCTTATGATTACAAGCTTGGTAAGTGGATGAGTCAAGTTTCGATTGATTTCCATATTCGTTATCGCATCGCCTAAATCAGGACACCACGAGCGCTTGCCCTACGACAGATCGGACGTTCGGAGTGCATACCATACCCGGTTGTATGATGTCGTGAAATTGAAACAGGTAAAGCACATTGAGAAATTAGTGCTCAAGAGTCCATCTGATTTGCGTTTAATGGCAACAGCTTAGCTCACCCGATATCTTCATGTCACACGATTGGCCAGTCGAGATCACTCAGTATGGTGATCAGCAAGAACTATTGAAACAACAACCTAGATTCCGGCCAAGTATTGAAAAGGGCGAGTTTGGCTCGCCCCCAATGATGGACCTATTGTGGTCGCTTCGGCCCGCATTCTGGTTTAGCGCACACATGCATTGCAAGTGAGGTCATCCATCTAGAGCTACTCGGGGGCACTTTTAACCTTTAGTTTTGCGTGATGATCGGGTAGGTTTGAAGCGGTCGTCAATCATGAGCCTGATTCTGCGGCAGAGTCTGCCGAAAGCGCCAATGTTGCTATGCCGGGTAATGAACAACCATTGCTATCAAGGCGCACGACGCGTTTCCTAGCGCTAGACAAGTGCTTCCCGGAGCGACCATATATGGAGGTATGCGCCTACCCGCTCTGTAGCTCCTTTAATCCATCGTACCCCGAGTTGACTCACTGGTTCACGGACCTAGATTAGTGACATCGCACCCTCCACGTCCCCCGAACCTCTGGTGTCCCCACCTACCCTGACTTATGATCGCGAATGGCTTGCCATCTCGCGAGCGCTACACCCCTTTTTGTCAACCACACGGCGACAACAAAACCTGCCGCCGCCGAAGGGCATGGCTCGGCTGATTGCGGAGTCACAGCGGTGGGTAGATGAAAACGTTGGCGAGCGGGAGATTGCGCACGTTCAAAAGTTTGTCATGACTGCGCCGGGGCCTGTGAATAGCGACCCGAAGCCGCCCGCGGGTTTGCAGCAGCGTGAGTCGAGGTGTCCTGTCGTTGTTTCAGTTCGGCTGATTCATTCGACGGTTTAGCTCCGTGGTATGCGAACGCGCAGACCGAGGCGTTTTGTGCAATGTTGGGACTGGAGGACAAGGTGAATCCGCCGTCGGCTTGAGCAACGCTCGTTGTGTGTAGGATGTCTATCTGGGAGATAACAATATTTTACGAAGACCAACGCAGAGAGGTCCAAAACATTTGATACAAGTGTGACAAAGAGTGACAAGGGTATATTGGGAGTGGAGAGCAGTGTCGCAAGAGCGTGAGTGACAAGAGGAACCTAGGAGGGGCGCGTTTGCACTTGCTTCCGCGCAACTCCCAATGTTGTATTGTTTACCTACAATGACAACAGTCAGCCTGTTACGAGGGGTAGGTTGGGTCGGTATGCCCACCTTGGTTGCAAACCGTAGCGAGCATAGTGACTCGCCTAAATGTGCCGCCAATGGGGACATGTTCATCATCATCTATCCAGCCCACAGTACATCGTCAGTATCCACGCATACAAGCAGTTCCGTACAACGTACCAACGTCTTAGAGTTACCAGACAGCGAATTTTGCAGCAAGTAAGTCAGCTTGCTGTTCCTATAAGGAATGTGGTTCTTGTCTCCTCCGCCCGCACTCCCAAGCGCAGCAATCACGTCTCCCAATGCACTCAGGCTCTTGTTGATCGCCTGTGTTTCTTTCAGCCGATCTCGATCATTGGCTGCACCGCTCGAGCTCAGCCGTTCGCTTCCAGCAAGGTCGACTAGGTTGAGCGAGCCTGTACAAGATTCCCCAGTGTGGGCGTTTTGGCCGGTGACACGAAGGGTGAAGACGCTGTGCGAGCGGGAAGAACGTTCGTTCATAAGTGTGGCGGCAACGGTGCGGCGTTTGTGAGCACGTTGTAGGAGTGCATGTACTTGGGCGGGGGAAGTGAGGGGGACTGAAAGGTAGGCACACTCAGCTGATGTATACAGACAGAACGAAGCACATACCGACAACAATGTCGGTCACAGTGGTTTTCCCTCCCTTTTCATGCTTGATTTCATGTTTCTTCTTGTCTATTTCACCGGTACCTAGCAAGTCGTTGATAGTTTCATTGTACTGGGACAACAGTGTTAGACATCCACCCTAATCCGCCGAATCAAGTGACCCACAATCTCCAAAAATTGACCTTCCATCTTGTACTCCCACCCACGCGGAGCAAGATCTTCAGTCACACGGAACATCTGCTGTACAGCCCTCGGGATCATCCCGCGAGCCTGGTCGGTCTGCATACCACTTGGTAAGAAAAGCACATCATGCGATTGAAAACCAACGCACCGAGCCACCTTCCATCGTAAATGATTTACCAGACCCAGTCTGACCGTACGCAAAGATGCAAACGTTATATCCGTCAGTACATGACTGTGCAAGAAGAGATATCTCTTCAAAGACGTCTTCCTGGGTTGAGCCAGGAGCGAATACCTATAACAACGAATTACGAATGGGAAATAAGGAAAGTTTGGCGTGGTACCCACCCGATCGAACGTAAATGGCATGATTGCCTCACGAGCCGCACCAGTTGCAGACTCGCTAGTTGATGCGACAACAATATCCTGCTTCTCCTTGCCGGGAAAGGATAGTTGAGCAAGGCCATCTGCAGCATCCTTCTCATGGGCTGGCACGAACGTTAGGCAGGTCGTCAATTACTGAGTAAAACGAGCTCACGAAGGGGCGGCCGGACTCGACAAAACACACGAATGTTTCCTACATGCTGCTTATTATTCTTGCACAGGCCAAGGATACTGGACGAGCTCACCTTTAAGTTCCAGCACTTGGTTGTGCAGTTTTCTCCTGATCATTTCAGCGTCTCTCAACTCCTCATCCCTCTGCGCAACGAGTTTCTTCAGGTCATCCACCTCTGCTTTCAGTGGCACCATCTCCGCAGCAAGCCCGTCCGCCTGCCCTTGCAACGTATACCCTCTCGCCTTGAGAGCTGTTACCTGCGCTTCAAGGGAAACGACCTCATTCCGTAACTTCTGTCTCTCCGCCCTTCCTTCTTGCTCCTTCATCAATTCTTCACGAAGTCTTGCCAGGTCCTCCTTGGATTCCTTCAGTTCCCTGTCGCGAATCGACAACGTCGATACCATTTCTTCCATCGCACGAGCATGTTGTTTTTTGAGAGAATCAATTTCGTCCGCAGCGAGTAAATAGGCCCTTCGAGTTTCGAGTTCGGTAGACTTGGCGGTTGCCAATTCGCATTGTAGACCGCTTTGGAAAGAGTGTAGATCGGCAGCCTTGGATCGTTCAGCATTAAGTTCGTTCTCAACTAATAGAAATATTAGTGGAATGTAAAGTAGCGCAAACAATGCATATGTACCTTGAAGTTGGTTTTGAGTGTCCTGGGGCGAAGATTAGCTACCATCGAGCAGATTAGTTGTGCCGGCATACCTTCAGCGCAGCTCCCTGTCGCGGCGGCACTATGCTCTTGCCGAGCGGACCCTTTCCTTTATTGTCGACAAGCATCTTCTGACCGCGGACAACGCCCGATGCTGGTGGTTTAGCATTGGTAGGGCGTATGGCAGCTGGGCCGCTAGCGGAACGGGTTATTCTTCGTGGGGCAGCAGTGGGGACGTTGGGTCGAGTAGGTGCATTCCGAGAAGCAGGGCGAGAGGGTGGTCGAGATGCAGTGGTCGAGGGTGGCTTGGCCGCTCGGGTTGAAGGTCCCGCAGCACTGTGCTGGGCGATCGTCGGAGCCTTTGCAGCTGGTTGTCCAACAGCCTCCGCGCTCGCTTTGCGTTTGAGAGTCATGGATGGGATGAGATTTTGTGGTGTTGGGGCGATCGCACGGGGAAGACGAGACTGTACAACGGCTCGAGTGATGGCCAAAGGACGGACTAGAAGAGACACCTACGCGGGTTGTCATCGTGGCGCTTGTCGCGGGTTGACATTTAACGCGTGACCGCGTCCCTTTACACGTGACTTGTGCGAATTCTTATGCCTCAACGGGTAAGTATGGAACTGTGCCCATGGAACGACCTGAACTCCCCCTGGAAATAATACTCATCGTCGTTAAATATGCCTTTGCTAGTGCCAGGATTGAGGACAGAGCCTCACTCTATGGATTACTAGCTGCTAATCGTGCCACTTATGCGCTTATGTCTCAGCAACTCTACCGCACAGTCGTACTCCATTCTTCCCGAATCACGAACAAGTTTATGGACGCGCTCGGATCATCTGATCGTTTGGCTACCCTAACCACAAATATATGGGTGGCTAGCCGTAGCTTTGAGACCTTTCGCTACCAACTCGGATCTACCCCCGATACCATCATGCGCATTTTAACACTTACACCAAACCTCCGACGCTTGGCTTTACCTTCCCAGTATTTCCCCCGCTTTTCAACTCCGGGGGGTCTACCCGCTATAACCCATCTCACGGTGTCGGAAGATGTCTTTCCACCATCGACCCCAGATCTTCCCACTCTGCATACCATCCACGTCTATGGCCCACTTTGGCCGACTCGGGTGGAAACAATCATTTCTCGCTGTCCAAACCTACGATCCGTTATATGCACTATTCCGTATAGCTCTCAGACCTATGTGACACCCGCAGCACAGTGCGCCGAGACCTTGCTCACGCGGCTGCCATCTCTGGTTTCGATTGAATTTGCTTCATCCAGGAGAGTAATTATATCTCTGCGACAGTTTTTAGCAGGCTATATCGGAGACCAAAAATATACCTCTCGGATATCTACAAGATTCCTGAAGATTGAAGAAGACTCTCCCTGTGAGAAGTGGTTCCAGGAATGCAGCTGAACCTGCAACCAGGGCTAGGTTCACTGGTGTATCCATGTCTCTTTATCGGCGTGTACGACACATCACCCGAACAACCCGGCTTTTCTCTAATCTCGAGCCCTTTGACCCCAGGCCTTTATGGGGATCCTTATCTGTGCCTGTGCCCCAAACCTCTTATTCGCCTTTGACGCGTTTTTCAATCATTTACGTCACAAAACCACCACCTGCCCCGTCTCGATCCATCCATGCACATGTCAACGGACGTCTCGTCTAGCAAACCACTAGCATCTCCAACCCCAGTTCCTGCAATACCGCATCTTCCGCTTGAGCTCATTTGGCTCATAATCGAGCAAACCCTATTACAATCCTCGGACGATGCGCGCAAGCATGACAACACCATTGTTGTACCCGCCCACCTTATCACGCTAAACCGTGTCATCCATAATTTCATCACAAAACTAGTCTATCGAACCGTTATCCTTTCTTCGTCTCGCGCACTCGCCAGGTTTCTCTCGCTCCTCGTGAGCTCTCCAGGCATCGCTGGCCTAGTTCAAAATATATGGATTGGCACACCTCGCCTCGAAGCGTTTGCCCATCAGGTCGGATGGGTGCCGTGCGCGATAAAGAGAATATTGGAGAAGGCGAAAAATATAAAGCGGCTGGCTTTGCCAGCCGGGTTCCTCCCACCCAGCCTAAACAAGATTGCAACCTGCCACCTTACCGTGAACGGAAGCGGGTTCACCGAGCTACCAAACGGGACAAGCACACTCCACACGTATGGCCTAGTTCAACCTACAGTAGTGTGGAACTCGCGAAGCAAGGATTTACGACAGGTTGTATGCGAGCTAAGGAGACCGTGTGCACCTGGCGCCGTAGGTCGGTTTGTGCATGGCCTGTTAGAGGACTCGAGGGGGCATTTGGTGCTAGAGCTGGTAGCTTCAGATGAGCTAAGGGCTTGGTTGGACGAGGAGTTGGTTGGGGTAGAGGAGAGTTACCTGCCCGCGGCCTTGAAATTGCGAAATAAGGGGACAAAAAATATGAACGAGAGTCCTTGCGATGAATGGGTTAGGAAATGTACGAGCTCGTGACACTTCCTTGTGGCACAATCGATTCGTGTTCAGTTTACTATGCATATATGCCATTAATTAGTACTCCACAGTCAACGAGCTCACGAATTTCCTGAAAAGCGTGCTCTGCAGCTGAAACTGATTTACACGTATCCAAATTTCATTTGCTCAATATAACAATAAGGTCACAATTACCTAAATGCTTTTAGGACTTGAACCCGACAACCATGACCTTCAACTTGCGCCCGGAGCCGCTTTTCCCTCTCGAAATTTTACTTAGTATACTGGAAGTGCACTTTGCGGCTGATAGCTGGGAATCAGCTCTTGCAAAACCACACCGGTTCCTTCTCATTGATCGCACAATCCGCAATCGGCTCCTTGGTATGTTTTATCGGACAGTTGTCTTGAGGTCCTCGACTCAGCTCGCGCTATTTTCCGAAACCATCCGCTCGTCACCCCATCTCGGGAAGCTTGTGTCCAATATATGGGTGTGCACGTCCGTCGAGGTCGGTGTTTCAGGACACAAGCGTGTTGGAAGTACCCTGTCGCTTGATTTGCTGTCCACATATACACCCAACTTGCAGCGGCTGGCCCTACCCAAGCTGGTCGACAATATGAGTGCTATCGCACCAAAAAAGCAGTCATTGCTTCCGCGCCTGCACACCCTCTACGTGCACAGTATGCCTAGCCGAACGTTTTTCCTCTACGGCATTTCAGAACACTTGGAGAACCTGCGGCGGCTTTCTGTGACTCTTCCCCCGGAGAACGAAGGGGGAGATTATGAAATATCCAGCGGACTCTGGGCTATCGCCTTGGTCGCCGCGATTGACGATCGACCGACGCGCATAAAGGAGCTTATACTCAACGTGCCAGCGCATCCCACCAATAAGGCTTGTGCCGGGGGATTGAGTACGAAGGGGAAAATCGTGGCGGTAATTAGAATGAGCGATACATCGAAGGATAACGAGGGGATCGTTTATAGTAGCTGGCTGAAGTGCCAGGAGCTCGCTTAGCCTTGCTTGGGTGCAGATCTGAGGAAAAAAGTAGATATAGACTTCTTTTTACTGCTTGTGGTGTTTCCCATGTTGAGTCTTCTGCTAGAGCTTTTTTCTTATATAACGTGTAAACTACAGCTATGGGTGGTGTCAGCTTGGAACTGGCACGAACCAAATCAAGCGCTACGTCAGGAAGTAAACATTCAAGCCGGCTTTACCGCACGACTACCACCTGGTAATTTGACTCCAATGTCTAGGCAAATGTCAGACACCCGGCTACCCCTCGAAATTATTCTGGCAGTCCTAGAATGCTCATTGGTCTGCGAAACGTGGGAGTCGAGGGCCATGCAACTGAACCGGGTTCTTCTACTTAGTCGTACAATTTATGAAGGTACCATCAAGCCAGCTTATTCCTATGTCGTTCTAGGTTCTATAAATGCAGTTGGCCGGTTCTATTATACACTGCAAGTCGCGCCACATCTTTCTGAACACGTTAAGAATATTTGGATTGGTACCTCTCAGCTGCACGCGTTTGATACTTGGGACTATCCGTTTAGATTGGTCGAAACAAATATCGAAAGTATCCTCGATGCGACCAAAAACGTGGAGCGGGTGGCCATACCATACGCTTACTTTCCCCGTGCTGGCTTTCCCAGTGTAACTCACCTGGCCACGACAAATGACCTCTTCCCGCCTATCACGCCTTTCCTTCGCCACCTAGAATCACTATATATCCACGGTCTTCCTAGCCGGGACTGTGTCAACACCATACTCACGCGCTTTGGTAACGTTCGACGTGTTTCGATAAGGGCACCTCTAGCAAGAGAGAAGGATGCCGCGGCGTTTACAATGTGCGCACGAACGATGATGTTATTTCGGGGACGGTTGAAGAACCTGATTGAGCTGGAGTTGATTGTGAACGAAGGCACGGCTAGGGTGTTGAAGGAAGGAATGAAGAAAACGTTGGAGGGAGACCCAAGGATTCGCATTTGTGAGAGGGAATGGAACTCGGAAGCGGAGCTGCTGCTGCTCTACGACCTGTGGCTTAGGGAAAGCTTGGGACACTGGTAAGTTATCTATTCAATGGGAGGCCGTGCTGATATCATACGTAGATATGTCCATGTTGGCGTTTTCACACTGATCTCTGTGCCAAGTTGGCTGACTTGAAGCCGCAAATGAATGAACCTATGACCAATGCCAGCCCCCTGCGGTCAATGTTGCGGTCAGACCTCAGTCTGCACGAGGGCATTTGTAAATTCACTAATGACGTGATGGGCGACTATGTTGGTGCAAACATGCGGCATGGTACTTGACGTACTGTAGGCGATTTTTCTGCGTGAAACTACTCCTTTCTCTGGTTGCCCACCAAACACAACGGGTATGTTTTCTCATCGTTTCTTGACCGAATGATTGATGCGAATCGGAATAAGCCCACACGCTGCCCGTTCACTCGTGCCTTGATGCCAGCCAGAATACTCCCACCATCTTTGCCAGCTCCCATAATATCCAAGCCTTTGCTTCCGCCTGAGATCCTTGCTATTGTTATTGACCTGGCGGTCATTTCCCTTCACCCTCACAAATTAGGTCACTCGAGACTTCTTGCCTTGCTCTGTACTGTCAACCGAGACGCTTACTGGCTCGCTACCACTCGCCTCTACCACACTGTCATTCTTACATCTAACAATCAGGTATCAGGCTTCTTACACACCATAACGGTTAACGCGCATTTGGCTCGCCGTGTTGTAAACATCTGGGTCGGCGACGTCGCGCTGAAACCTAGTTTTAAAGATCGGATCGATAAGACTTGTGTGCTTGCAATCCCGCACATCCCGAACCTTTATCGATTCGCAATAAACGGACAAGACACCTCCATTCGATGGGCGGGGCTTGCTTGTATTCACCTCACGGTTTCAGACCTCCCAGTCCTTACGCATTCAATCACCACACTCTGCACGTTACATCTAATCAACTCGCTAGTGTCGGTCGACGCTCTCCAGCGCAGTCTGAGCGGCTGCCCTGCACTTCATACTGTGATATTCGAATTTACCGAACCAATAGACATCGGAACGCTTCTGCAGCTTGGCGTAACGGTGGTGAAGACTGTGCGTCATCTGCGGAAGCTCACATTTCGGATCGAGGACTTTTGGACCTTGCATCATACAACGCGTATCTTGTCGGCGAGGTTGATTGGTGAAGGCTTGGAAGAGCAGATGAAGGGAAAGAAGATTGGGGTTGTGTGGAGCTGGGAGCTTGGGATGAATCTGCGTGAAATTTGGATTGCGAATGGGTGCAAAAGAAAGGTCGGAAAAGAGCACAAGATCTCTCATTCAATGTAACGGGGGGACCGGATAAACTTGACTATTATGTGTTACGATAACGATAATCCAGTGGGAAACGCAGAGTTGGTCTCAGGGCTGCGCGGGCGTAACATTAGGTGGGTTCGACACTGTAGGTCGCCTTCGGGGATCGGTTGCTACACGTTTTGCCAGCAATGCATTGACATCAGCCTGGAATTCCGGCTGTGGACAAAACGGTGTTCAAAATGAATCCGGGGCTGAACAGTGTTTGCACATACCTCGTTCCTATATGATTGATGGAGTGCCATGGCGTCTTCCCGGTTCCACTGCCTTTTCTCTACCTCTCTGTCCTTGTGCTCGTCAGGAAGTTGTAGGAATCGGGCAACGCGAGTCCGGCGACCTTCGTCGAGGGATTGCCAGGCCTGGTAAGAAGCAGGGACCTTTTCAAGCATCTCGGCCTTGCGACGTGCTTCCTGCTCGCCAATCTTGCTTTGTGTCTTCGCAGCGCCCCTAATTGCTATCATTGTTTTGGAGTGGGCGTAATCAAGGCGTTCGATAATGTCATCGTGGCGGGTCTTTAATAGCCTGAGATCGTTAGCTAGCACCGCCTGTTTCTTATGGTTTAGCTTCGAACAAGGTGATACTTGACAAACGTACCATAGGAGTCGTCATAAACCCTGGGTGGGCAGAGTTTTGTCCGAGTTTACTGGACCGACTACTGATGGGCCCTAGAATTGGGCGGTTGGGCCATTCTTCCTCTTCGTAGCCAACAAGCACGTCGATATAGGCATCCTGGATACGCTCTCTCCTTGTTTCTTCAGCCATACGGCGGATACCCGCTTTATAAGCAGCCTGGCGCTCTTGCGCGATCTTGGAGTAATCGATGGGCGTTGTTTCAGCCTCCTGTGAGCGACCCAAGGCTTTGAGAGCCTCAAGACTAGATATAAAAATTAATCGGGGCGCAATAGAATAGAACTCTCGGGCCATACCTATCCATTGGGTAGGTTCCATAGGTCTCCCGGAGCCTGACCAACTCGTTTGCCCGAGATATATCTGAACAATAATTAGGATCACCGGATTTCAATTATACATGTTGGGGCGGTACCGTCGGGGAGTGGGGGCATGTCGAAAGAGTTCCCAACTTTCTGCTTTGCGCGATGCCTCCGAACCCGGTCCATTAGATCCTTTAGTTTTTCCTCGCGGGTCCTATGCTGGCGACCAGAAAATCCGGCCTTTTTTGCTAAGGTTCCATATTCATCAGGGGTTTTAGGAGTTCTTGGAGTCCTAGGAGTCATGTAGTTGGGAGTTGCACCAGCGTAGTGGGAAGGGCCACCCAGTGGAGGTTGTGCTGCAGACATGGTGAGGCCGTGGTGGGGCGTTGTGGATGAGGCCGAAACAAAGAGTCAGGTGGTAGCAGCTCGGCGCTAAGACGGTGTGAACGTCATTTGGGCTAGTGCACAACTGAATACGACCACCTATGACAACACGCCTTGTTGATTCCACTTGGTGACCATCCCTGCTGTCTCCAGGCGCCTAACGAGCACCGCTCAGTGGATTTGAACTTGGTGAATCGCCCTCTCCAGCGGCTCAGCCACCACAAGGATCACACCCCCAAAACTCGCTAGCTTAAAGTCACCATGTCTGGGAATAACAATTCTCCCCTTTCTACTGGGTCTCTTGGGAGAGCATCAAGCCTGCAAATGCAACGAACTCCGTCCCACGAAAGCCTTACAACCCATCCCCTTCTCTCACCCCCCGCCACACAGTTAGAACAAGAACCTCAGCCAGCTACTCGTTATGTCCCGTACACGCCACGTCATCGCACACAACCCAGCGCGTCCGTACCCGCGCCCGCCACTAGCGTATCCCCCCAACCGACTATATCCATCTCAAACTCGACGTCCAATCCCTCATTCCAAGCGTCTGGAAGTCCAGCTGGAGTGACAGGCAGATTACAATTGCAGAACCTCAAGGCAGAAGCTCAGGCTATAGGTCTTGGTGGCGATTCCGTTGGATGGGCTATGCTTGAGAGGCTAGGTTCCAGTGCACCATTTCCTGACTCTGAGCGCGCAGAGTGGGACGAAATTTGGAGTTTGCTCACTAAAGGACAGGTTGGTCGTTGCATTAAACGTTCTCACTTGTACTAAATCAACGCAGGCTACATTGCTACTCCCGGCAGAGGCTGTTCCGGGTAATTTTACGATTAACCCCGAGTTTTTGCGCGATCATCTTGGACTTTGCAACCCGTCATGCCAAACTACCACACCCATCGTCACTGCTTCCGGTGTACGTGGCGTTTTGGAAAGGTTTTGCTTATCTCTCGGCCCGTTTCGACCACGTTTCCTTACAATACATATATAGCTCGACCCTAACTTTGCGAAGCTTGATGAACGTTGCCTCGATCAATTTCAAGCCATTGCTTTCCGTCGCAACTCGCGCAAATGCTCTCGCATCTCTTCCTCCCCTTCCTGTTCCTCTTGTCCCTTCACCCAATCCGGCTTATCCGTCTGTCCAGGTCCTAGGTCAAACGCTTTCCTTGCCCCTTCTCCCGCGTCCAGCCCAACCCCCGCCTCTCCCAGCGCGTCCAGGGACGACAGGTTCACCACAACAGCCCCGTGCGCCGAATCCTCCAGCACCTTCCGCGGCTAGTCGCTTGAACCCCTTTGCTTCCCTTTTCGGTTCGTCGAGAAACACTCCTGCGCCCACGCCTCCTCCACTTGCAAATGTCACGCCTGCACCTCTGGCGCCTCTGAGTGATGCGGGCTCGGCACGTTCCTCAATTGATCTCTCGACATCCGAAGGTCCCATTGTCGCCGCCTACACCATTGACCGGCGGATCTCCCGCCCAGCTATCGCGAAGGAAGCGACACGCGCTATCAAGGGCGAAATAAAAGCCGCTTTGAGCGCGAACGGAGTACCCGGGTGGGTCAAGGACCGTGTCACTGCGTTCATAAACCCGCTGTTGCCCGTACCAAAGGCAAGCCGTCACCTGTCAGGGGGTGCAAACCAAACACCTAGACCAGATATGAGTTCACCTCAGGCTGCGTCAGACTCGGTGCAGCATTTCCTGAGCCTGATGGAGGACGAGTTGTTCACATACTTTGGAGCGGGGAACAGTGCGACTGGAAGGCGGAAAGACGATCCGGGCGTAGACGAAAAGGCTGCCACTAATGCTAAACGGGAAGATACTGAGGAGAAGGAGAGAAAGATGAGAGATGTGATGGAAAAAGTGGAGAGGGTAGTTTGTTCGTTGTTTTACGAGAGGTGAGTATTTGTGTTTGGACGCGAATCATAGATCCGCTAAACTACCAAAAGATTCTTCCGCCCATCAACTTCAGATGATGCATCGCATGATGACGCACTGTCTAGCCAAGTGGCTTCTCTCAACATGCTCGATCTATGCTTGGGTCACCTTGGTGTGGAGGTTCCTCGCGGAGCAGAAAAGGGCGTTGACGATGTGATTAAACAATGTGGGCGAGGTATGTGTTATATAAAGCATGAGGATAACTAGCAACTCACTGTGAGCAGAGCTACAACGTCTGAGCGCCCCTGATTGCCGTTCTCCTGCTGAAAAAGCTGCCATCTTTGTAACTGCGAACCGAATTCTTGCAGGCGAGTGCAGATTATTTTTGACAATTCATATACGGTTAACGCATCATTCTCATTCAGAGGGGCTGTCCCGCCTGCCGCCGCTTAGGCTGAAGTCCGAGAACGAAATGGCAGAGGAAAAGACACCAACCGCTTCAACATTCAAAGAACCAAAAGCCACCACATCGCCTCAGCCTACACCTGAGATAGTCATGTCCCCCGATTCGGATCCAACTGGGCTCCCGCCCCCGCCCGAGACGAGCGGGCCCGTACTCGACCCACTAAGTGCGCCTGGTTCCCCTGCTCACTCTACCCGCCAGCTGCTTCCTGGGCAACGCTCCAAGAATACTTCCCCCTCTGTAACTCCAGGTTCTGCGCTCCCCGCCGATGGCGAAGCCGCTTCCCCTTCGCCTGCGCCCTCAATCGTGATCCAGCCCACAGCCGTGTCGTCAGATGTCTTGCTGCCAGTAATGATCTACGCGGTCGTCAAGGCAAACCCGAATCAACTGGTCTCACACCTGTTGTATGTGCAAAGGTTCCGTTCGCGTTCAGTTGGTGGCGAGGAGAGTTTCTGCTTGATCAATCTCCTTGCGGTTGTCGAGTTTTTGGAGAACGTGGACCTAGCGGTCCTTGGACTTGCGTCGTCCGAAAAAGTGATGAGGTATGTACTGACAATTAGCATGTTGTAACCTTTACCGACCGTTATGTTTAGTGTCGCAGACTTGACACCCATCCCACTGGCCGAAACTGTCGAGTCAGCAGCTTCGGCATCCAGTCACCCTCTCGACATTATCGCTGCATCTATCAAGCTGCGCGGAAAGGTCAACCAAGTTGGCGAGATGGCCGGGTCGGCAGCAGGAAAGGTCCTCCTCGGTGTCATGGATACATCCATGCTCGCTCTGAAAGGCCTTTTGTCTGGTGCAGAAACCAACCCTGACGACTCCAACCAGCGGCCTGGCTTCGGACTGCTCCGGCGGGGCTCTGGTTTCTCGATCGCAAGCGTTGCGGCGAGTCTGCCTGCTGTGGGTCGGGGCACGCCTCGTTCAGCTCCCGCAGACGAGATACCGCAGGAAGGCCAACAGCTGATCGAAGTTTCCAGCCGCCCGGGATCGTTGAAGGATGTACAAATGGGGGAAAGCGATGATAGCAGTGGGAGCAGCGGGTCGAATAGCGGATCAAGCGACGAAGAAGATTCAAACGACGACCAGGAGGCTTCCGAGGACGAGGGGACTAGAGGTGGAGACGCGCGGAGTGTGCGTAGCTTTAGCTCGATGCTTAGCCGCGGGTCGAAGGACGATCGCAGGGATCGACCAAGCTTGCAAGACCGACTTGCAAACATGTCGACGCTGAGCCGATACTCCAAGAGTCCCCCTGGTGGAGGTTTGCGCAAACCATCTCCGCCACCCACTAAGCGCACTAGCCTGCTAGTTGCCAATCCGTTTGCGCCTCCAGCTCCAGCAGGGCCAGAAGCCCAAGCGCCCCCCTCGGTCCCACACCTCCAAATCCCCCCTCCCAACTCCCGGTTCCTAGAATGTACTGTCGAAGATCTTAGACTTTCGGAGGTGGCGGAGCTCTTGGCTGATTATAGACGAGTCGTTGCAGGGATGCAGGCTCTGGATGGATTTACGAACTCATAAATGCCGTGGACATATATGCATGCTCCGTTCTGCACCTATCGATACCCTAGCGTAGCTTCTTAGAGTAAAGACGATGAGAGCATAATGCCATAGCGAGTCTTTCCAAACAAATGACATAGACAGCATACATGTAAGGTTTTGACACACCAGTGATACAGCGAAGGCACAAGAGACGGATGGGTGGCCAAGATATTTATGCCTCGGCAGTCTTCTTGACTTTCTTGGTCGCAACAGTGTTCTCTCTATTCTGATATGAGGTCTAACCACCAAAGACACAATGAGTTGACGTACCGGAATCCATTCTTGAACCTCCGCGAAACATGCTTCAGGTAACGCATGCGACCAGTGCCAGTAGTCTTTCTCCTCTTGCCCTTTTGGCCCCACTCGTACGACCGCAGCTTGGCGGAAGGGTAACCGCACTGTGCGCACGCTAAGAGAGATATGAACACCGAGAAGCAAGAGTCGAGAGGTGGATCACGGGACATACTCTTGTGCTGGCGGTGGAAGGAGCGGTTACCGCAACGCCTGCAGAGCGTGTGGGTCTTGGTGTGGCGTTTACCGAACGAGGAGGTACCTGTTCCAATGCATTAGCTGTTTCCCTCCGTCTCCACCGTCCCACATTTACTGACCCTTCGTCTAGAAACAAAGTGTCAGCATATCACACTCTAATCCAGTCCATCCACAGGTCCATCCTCCATCCAACAGTTCCTTCGCGTCCAATCCACCCCGCACCACTTCCAGCATATATTCTCTGCCCCTTGTTCGCCAAACAGCGTTTAAGCATAAATTTACTTACCATTTTATCGGATGTCTTGCGGCTTGAGTGTCGGTGGACGGTCCTTTCGGGTGCTCGGATGCTTTCCTGATCGGAGTCCCTGAGCGCCAAACAAAACCACACCCTCTCCCGATATTACTCGATTAGCGTTAGATGGTTATGTATCGTAAATGATTGAACTGTAGCATACAACTAGCATCGGAGACACAGCACTAAGTTGTTCAAGTAATTGGCAGATGTTTCAACATTTTGGATATGTGGCTCGATATAACTCCAAGGCTTTTGCAACAACCTCACGGTCGCAAGAATACGTCAGAGTGTCCAAAACCATATCCGCATCAACAAAGCGGGTCTCGTACTCTTCCCCGCCCGTCTGAGTTCCATTTTCGTGCGCATAGCCCTCGTCGACCTCGGCGACGTACCAAAATATAAGCTTGACATCACGTTCGGCCGCGTGGCGGAGAAACACAGCTATGGGCTCGACGGCGCCAGTGGCATATGTGGGCTGGTCTTTGACGTAGATATATGGGAGTTGGGATCGCGTCTTCATGTTCAGAGGGAGATAGCGACAGCGATGGCCAGTCTCTAATGCACGATACAAATGAGTATTCAAATGGCGTGCCTGGGGTAGGGTGTGAATCCACCTTCGTAAGTCTCACGGAGTGCTGTTTCCTGTATGCTTTCGCCACGGTCTTTTCGACCCTTGGGCAGGATATACCGGTCCTCCTTAGCATGGTAGAGTATTCCGACTTGTAACGTAGGCCTCTGTCGAAGAAGAACGCAGCCCGCGCAGATTACGAATTCCTCGCTCATGAGCACATCGGTGGGGCTCGTTGCAGCAGCCATTGAGAGGGTATTAAAGGGGAAGCTGGGGTCTAGTAGACGATTCGGGTCCCAGACAATGCAGGTAAGGTATGAGTCGCCCCGAGCGGCACGGGGCCGCAGGGTGGTGGAAAGCTGAAAGTGGTTGACCAGACAGGAAACGAACGTTTCATTCCTGGGAGTCGATCACATGATGTGACGCACCCATCAGCTTCGACTTCACCCAGCACCAGTAAACAAAGACGGGGTGCCCGGAACTACTCTAGAAACATGGCGCTACCTACGAGCGGGAGGGTGGTTATTGAGACCACGGTTGGGGATATCGAGGTACGCAACTCTTTCCATTCCTTCTTGGGTTCACTGATGCATCGTGGCAACTCGTTGGCATTAGATCGAACTTTGGGCAAAAGTAAGGTGTTTCCCGCTTGAAGCAATAGTTGGGCCATTAAACCGTGTGACAGGAAACGCCAAAAACATGCAGAAACTTCCTGGCTTTAGCGATGGAAGGCAAGTAGGTCAAGCTTTCGAGATCCTCTATCGTAACACATGTTTTTCAGGTTATTATGATGGGGTCATCTTTCACCGGTACGAAGATACAATGTGTTTGCAAGCACAGACTGATATCAAAGGGTAGCGTTGTTCCGGGGTTTTTGGTTCAAACAGGTGACCGTACGGGGACTGGGTTTGGCGGTGAATCGTTCTATGGCGGTATGTGAGACTCTCGTGTGATTCAAATTGAATTTTGAGCAACTGCATGGTAGACAACTTTGAGGACGAGATACACCCTCGCCTCCGATTCGCCCACCGTGGGCTTGTTGCCATGGCCAACAACGGTACTAAAAACTCGAATGACTCGCAGTTCTTCATCACACTTGGCAAGTTTGGATACCTTGTGGCTGGTTCATTTCTTACAAAACATTGAACAGACCGAGCGGATGAATTACACGGCAAGCACACGCTATTTGGAAGAACTGTTAGAGATACCATTTACAGTTCGTCAGTTTTCGTTCCAGACTCCCATACGCATCTTAACATAAACTAATTATTTGAACAGATGTGCTTAAAATTGGGCAATTGGGTGAGTGCACCAGCTATACGGGTTTGGCTGGCGTTGGCTGACTTGAAGTCTAGAACTGGGGGAGAACGAGAGACCACTCTAGTAAGTCTCTTGACGGGTTTCCTGGCAGGTTTTAACGACGATCATAGCCCACCCAAGATTAAGACCGTTCGAATTGTGGAAGACCCGTTTGGCGATATCATACCTCGCATCACTGCTGCCGAAAAACGTGCTCAACAGCTAGCCAAAGAGGCATCACAGCGCCAACGGGAAGAAGCAATTCGAAAGAAGGGCGCCAAAAAGCAAGTGTGCATTATTCATCCCGTATTAGACCGAAGCTAATTGCGAGAACAGGAACGTTGCATTGCTTTCCTTTGGTGATGACGCGGAGGCGCAGGATGAACCAGTTGTGTTTACGAAAAAGAGCCTGAGCCGGCCCGATCGTAAGCGTTTTTTGTATTGGTCTAGGCCATCAACTGATATACGGGGAGCAGTGGTTGAGAACCCAGGTGCCCGAGCCGCGATATCCGCTTTGAATGTCCCCGAACCTCCCAAACCGCGTGCCAAATCCACCGATACTGCCCCTGCGGCCTCTGTGAGTTCCATACTGAACTGAAGCTGTGTTAAACTAAGATTATATTCATAGCCATCGGAACCCGAGGCAACCTCCAAGCCTCATACATCACAGGAAGGTGAAATTGCTTCTATTCGGAAGAAGCATAAATCCGAGAAAGATGCCAAAAAGTAAGCTGCCCTCCATTCCAGCTTTGGGTGCCGGTTTAAACCTTGATTCAGAGACTCTCAGAAAACTGAGCTGGAGAAGATGGAAGCACAAGTCCGTAAACTGGCACGTCGACACTCTGATTCAGAGAGCGACGGCGAACGAGAGGCTAAAAAGCCCAAGGGGCCGTCACAACTCGAACTTGAGCTGGCCAAATACAAAAAGGGTCGAACAAACAAGAAAGGAAAAGGAAAAGGACGTGATGAAAGTGACATGCTTGCTGCGTTGTCAACTTTTCGCGGGCGCCTCCAACAGTCCATGGGAGAGGATCAAGATGATGAGGACGTGGGTATGCAAGATGTTCCCCCGAAGGAAGACAAGGGTGGCGAGCAGGGTGAGGAGAATTTGCTGGAGGTAGACGACGACTCTTCTTGGATTGGGCACCGACTACGGTTTGCCAAGGATGATGGCACGGAAACACGCCGTGCAGAGCATGAATATGTGAGTACCACTCGTCCGAAGCCAAATGGGCTCGATTGACATGAGCGTGACCTTGCAGGAAGTTATTGATCCGCGTGCAAGGGGCAACCAGGCGCGGATGGAGGAACGAGAGCGCAAGGCCGGCAAGCGTTCAGCGGTGGGACAAGCATTTCAGAAAGGCGGACGCTAGTCATTTTTTGTGTATAGTCGTGCAATAGTATGCCGGTTTTCTTTGCGCACAGATAAAGATGTCCAATTTAGGCGCCCCTATCTCGGCTTACGTGAGCAAGGTTGTCTCGCCACGACACAGCCTCAAGTTGCATCTCCACCACACCCTCTTCTTTCCCCTTCGTGCCCGACTCACGTCTCGGTCTTATTTTGAACTCGACTACACTAATTATGGCGTCCAAACCTGCACAGAAGAGAGTTAGTTGAATCGCATTGCACCTAGTACCGAAATCTCACTGGAATCCCCCTAGTTGGCTAAGGAGTATCTCGCGATGCAAAAGTCACCCCCACCGTTTGTTTGGGCTGCCCCAGAGGAAAAGAATATATTGCATTGTAAGTCTCCCCATCCAGCCCGAAGCACAACGCTGACCGGAATGTTCTAGGGAATTTCATTGTGGTATGCCTTATCCTTCTCTCCCTTTCATTTTTGTATTTACTTGGCCTTTAGCGAGGTCCCCCAGACTGCCCATATGCTGGCGGTGAATATCACGGCCAGATTGCGTTCCCGCCCGATTACCCCTTCAAACCTCCTGGTATCAAGGTATAATTGGCGCCATTCATCATATGTCACGACTTCGCTTAACTGCTTTTACCCACACCTAGATGTACACTCCCTCGGGGCGATTCCAACCGGACAAGAAAATATGCTTCAGGTGAGTATATATCAAGGGATCGCCATATCGGCGCAGCTCAAACCATTCCCTTCAGTATGTCCGATTTTCACCCTGGCACGGTATGTAAGTTGCTCGCTGCTGGGAGTTTTTGTTAATCATCCTCTCGACTACCCGATACGTAGTGGAACCCAGCATGGAGCGTCGCTACAATGTACGTTTGTGGTCCATCCTGTTCTGACGCGATCGCGACTGAGCCTCCCTGTCAGTTGCACCGGGTTGTTATCCTTTATGCTTTCCGACGAGATGACAACAGGTTCTGTAACATCAACTGACGTCGAGAAACGAGACTTCGCTCTGCGCAGTCATGAGTGGAATCGCAAACAGAAGCGCTTCCGGGATGCATTTCCCGATGTACGTTGATGCTCCTACGTAAAAGCCAATACGCTAACGATGTTACTTTATTAGTATTGTGGGGAGGAGATGAAGGATCTCCCGAACATGGGCGAGAAGGACAAAGGTCCTAGTGAGGGGGAAACTACGGAAGATGCACCGGCTGGAACAGCAGCTCATGTCCCGGCGGTTCGTGCTTCCGCTACTACAAATACTAAAGCTCGCGCAATGCCAACACCTGGATCTGCCCCCGCGGTTGCAGGGCAAGTAGCGGCTGCACCTGCCTCATGGAAGGACACTATTTGGGATCGATGGCGCTGGGGAATCTTCATCCTGCTGGCCGTGTTGGTGTCGCGCCTCTCCAACGTGTAGGATTCACGCCCCTTTGACGCTCCGGTCTTCTTTGGTTCGCCATTCATTGTATTTCCTCCCTCCAGTATAACTCAGCCACTCGCTCTTTTGCCCGCAGTATCCTGTCCTTTGAGTTTGTATCCTCATTCCATTATGATCCTAATGAAATCCTATTGTCCATATCTATCGTACACGAGTTGCCCACATGACACCCAGCTCCTCCTTAACGCCATTGATCAATGGCTTGACCTGGTTCCACAATTCTTCCTCCACCTGGTTCTGACTCTGGTTCGCGTCGACTACCTCCCATCGTTCCTGTACATCACTTCCAATCTGCTTGAATACCCTTCGCACGTTGGCTTGTAGTTCTTCTTTCTCGTAACGCTCTTCACCGAACCCACCACGTTTTCGCGCTACCTCGGGTGCAACGTCGAGAAAGAGTACGATATCTGGCGCGGGCAAGCCGATGTCAGGGTTAAGGCACCATTCGTAGGACAGCCCGGTGTTTTTAGCAACTGAAAATGCGAGACCGGAATAGGCGTAACGGTCGCAGATGATGGTCGTTCCCTGGGCAAGCAAAGCCTTGATATTCGAGCTTTGAAGGCTGAAATTAGACGTGTGCAGTGTAATGGGGGTGTGGCTCACGCTAACTCCCATCGGTTCGCGGAAAACAGCAGATGAATGGTTTGGTCGTCTACCTCAGACTCGGATTGGAGGTATGCGTCAATCATTTTGCCGATTACAGTCGTCCGGTCTAAGTGCATGCATCGTGGAAGGGAATGGTTTCTAGCGTACTGTAATGACTCACCCGGGAATTTAATACATTTTACTGGCTTCCCGGCCGTCTCGACGCGCGCTGCCAGCTGCCCACATTGCGTCGATTTCCCCGAACGATCAAGTCCTGCAAACGACGAACGCCTGAGTATATATGTACCTAGGCATACTATCACTCAAACCTTCTATCACAATAAACGCCCCTCTGTCAGGCATCGCGTGTGTTTGTTGAAGATCAGGGTATGGTCCAAGACTCACGTGGAACACTCGTGAGGCTCAGCGAAGATCACTTTACATACAAGTACAAATTATATTTTGTCCAGACAAGATTCCTGTGATGGTGCAAGAAGTGTAGACGTACAGGCAGCGATGCGGCGAGTGTGAGGAATTAAAATAAGTTAGAGAGAAATG
>WSLN01000169.1:0-13742 GCA_019677355.1 Ceratobasidium sp. 370
CCAGTTGTCCGAGTATAGCATGAGAAGAAAAACCACAGTCGCACTCACTCCTCCTTGGCTGGCGGCTGCACGGCGGGCTTGTAGGATACACAGGTAGAGATATCCGTGGGCGTAGGAATAGTTGCCTCGAGCAATGGCGCGCATGGAGCGAACCAGGTAAACTGGATTGATTCCATTGAACAGGGGCGAATGAAGGACCGGCACTGGATCGGGAGGGGAATTTGTTTGATAGTTTTGCTTGCGCCGTTTCTCTTGTTTGGGCTTGGAGAGGGTAGGTGGCGAAGTGGACTCTGCGAGTGTAGACTTGCTTGACTTGGTCCGCTGCCGCTTTGTGCACGGCGAATGACGAGCAGGCGTTTCTTTGGGGCTGCGAGCAGGCATAGTAGGAGAAGACACTGTTCTGAATGTGTGGTGGTGTCTGTAAGGCGCCCCCGATCGCGCTCGTATTTAAGACCGTGGGTGGGATGAATAGGCATTGTTTGGTCGGACCAATCGCGCAAATTGGGAAAGAATTAAAAGGGAGCCCTTAGACCTCGAATGCATTATTGTTTAGCCAAAGGTCCATAGCAAAGAGTTCATAGTGCAAGACCTAGAAGGTCGTCCAGCATTTTATCCAGCCGAGCAGACCAACGCGATTGAATATCAGGTATCGGGTACCATGAATTTAGTGCATAACGCCCCCGTTTATCGAGCATCCTTCAAGCAGCTCGAGTCGTTTCTGTTGGATCGTTGAGGGAGCTGGCGGCACGCGCGGCAAAGTTGAGCACAGGAATGAAACGCGCAGTTATGACATATTGTGAGGCTGTGCTGGACGTGTCGTTATTTAAGCCCACGCTCGCCCACCACAGCAGCTTGCGCTTGCTCTCAAACTTCGGCCTGCTGCGATGGATAGCAGTCTGCTAGCCGCCATTCAGGCGGGAAAGAAACTCAAGAAAGCAGAGACTAATGATCGTTCTTCACCATTGGTCGATGGTACCTCGAAGCCCGCAGGCAGCGGCGGGGGTGGAGGTGGGGGAGCAGCGGGTGTAGCAGCAGCGGCAGCTTCCATGGGCCCTCAGCTTGGAGGGTTATTTGCAGGAGGCATGCCTAAGCTGAAGCCAGCGGGACAAAGCGGACCTGGTATGTCGTTCTCTGCAGTATTTGTACATCACACCTCACAAACCATTCCAACAGGCAGGGCACCAACTCTTGGAAAACCTCCGGCCGTTCCTCATCCACCAGCCTCTGCACCTCCTACAGCGCCACCCCCACGCCCTCCACCAGCTCCTCCATCGGGTGCCCCACCACGCCCCCCACCAGTTCCTCCATCGGGTGCCCCTCCACGCCCCCCGGCTGCGCCGCCACCACCGCCGGCTGCTCCTTCTCGACATGCAGCTCCACCACCACCCGCTCCGCCACCACCGGCTGCCCCACCCGCGCCTCCTCGCGCACCTCCTCCGAGACCCGAGGCTGCCCCTCCAGCTCGCCCTCCGGTTGCCCCGCCACCCCGACCATCGCCTACGCCTCCAGCAAGTGCTCTATCCCGTCCGCCTGCGGCCCCTCCCCCACCACCGTCAGCGCCTCGACCCGCAGTTGCACCACCCCCGCCTCCCGCAGCCCCTCCGCGGCCTGCACCCGTGCTTCCCGCCCGAACTCCATCAACAAGCGAACCGCATGCGCCGCCTCGTCCCGCGAGCGCGGGGCCTCCCGCTCGAGCAGTCCCTCCCCCGCCGCCCGCTCGTAGTGGTACCGTTGCCCCTGGCATCCCCCCACGCAAAGTTCCCGCCCCGCCAAGTGGTCCGCCGAGCGCTCCGCCCCGGGCGCCCCCCTCGTTGCCTGCTCGAGCCGTCCCATCACCTCCGACGGCGAGCGCGCCTTCGACGCCCGCCCGACATGTTCCTCGGCCTCCTCCAAGTCGGACCGCTGCCCTGCCCCCTCCAGTACGCCAGCGCGCAATATCAGAGGCACCTAGGGCACCGTCTCCACCTCCAGAACCAGAACCAGAACCGGTCCGGGCTCCTTCGTTCAGCCGCCCCACACATCCCTCTGCACCTCCGCCACGCCCCTCTTCGACAGGCCCACCCGTGCGAGCTGCCCCTGCGCCGCCCCAGACTCGCGCTCCACCCCCACCGGCACCCGCAGCTCGGCCGGTATCTGTAGCTATTAATGGCGTCTCCCCTAGCAATGCTCTTGGTGCGCACTCTCGTGCTGTGAGCGAGAGCGCGGTACCTGCTGTAGCCGTAAAGAAAGGCAAAAGTAAGCACGTGCAATACTCGTCTCCCAAGCTTTTACTGATCTATCCCCTTCAGTCCCAGAGCCTCCATCCAAGTCTGGCGATAATGTGTTCCCTTCACCATCCGCCTTTCCTCCCCCACGTCCATTTGTTGGGGCCATTCGTAACTATCGTAGTGGGAACACAAAAGGAAGCACATTTAACCTTGGCGTACTCTGAAGGCAAATGGAGGCGCAGTATACCTATTATTCCAACACCACGATGTCCTTTTTTTAAAGGCTGGTTTAATTTAAACATCTTGTTTCTCGGGAATCCGGTGATCTAAGAAGCCAAAATCTCGTGATTGTGATTGAAATAACACTCGGCCGAATATTGGTCCAAGCGACCGCGACATCTCGTATGATTCATCCGAGTCTCTTGCGTGCTCTCAAATACTCAGCTCGCCTACGACCCACAGGACCCACCCTTCATCCAAGACTCCCATCCTCGCGAACAATGGCATCGACTACAGCCAACGGCCGCCCGGCCCCGAACCTCCCAGTCGCCGAACGAATGCACACGGGTCGTGCGATGGCACAGGATGTGTGGTCTATCTACAAGTTGAGCCATCTCGTTAGCATGCTCTGGCCCAGCTCAAAGTATCCGTAGTGCTGCAAATCTCCCAGCGGATTGCATCAATCTCGGACAGGGATACATGAATTTCTCACCCCCGCAGTGGGTCAAGGAGGCCGCCGACACTGCACTCGCGACCATCGCCGCAAACCACTACTCACACCCCAAAGGCCGGATACGTCTTCGTGAGGCGTTACGGGCTCACTACAGCCCCGAGTTTCCGAATCTCGGACGAGAGCTGGACGTTGAGACTGAAATCCTCGTGACCAGTGGTGCAAACGAAGGCAAGTCATACGTTGCCAGTATTTATTTATTTTTCGTTATACTCAGTATGCGTGCAGGCCAGTATGCCATGTTCACGGCGTTCCTCAACCCAGGCGACGAAGTGATCATGTTTGAGCCTTTCTTTGACCAATACCTCCCCTCTATTACCTTCAACGCCGGCGTCCCCGTCTACGTCCCACTCCACCCTCCCCCAAAGGACAAACCTAACCCGACGAGTGGTGACTGGCACATCGACTTTGACGAGCTCAGACGCTCGATCACGCCCAAGGCCAAAATGATCATCGTCAACACACCGCACAATCCGGTCGGCAAGGTCTTCACCCGAACAGAGCTTGAAAAGATCGCGGCGCTGGCGGAAGAGTTTAATTTGATTGTCATGTGCGATGAAGTGGTGCGTATGTATGCGGTGATAATCTACCTTTATCTCATGACAGTTTGCGCACAGTACGATTGTCTCGTCTTTGATGGAAAAGAACACATCCGGTTCGCTACTCTTCCCGGAATGTGGGACCGAACCGTAACAGTCGGCTCGGCCGGAAGTAAGCTCCCTTCTCCCCCTCCACATTTGCCCCGTACTTAACCCCACTTCGCTTACAGAGTCCTTTGCCGCAACCGGCTGGCGCGTCGGTTGGCTCATCGGACCTCCAGCCCTCATCGGCCCCACACTCGCCGCAACGACCCGCATCGTGTTTTGCACCAACTCGCCTTTGCAAGAGGCTGCAGCCGCCGGGCTCGAGCAGGCCGCCAAACGCGATTTTTTTGCTATCCAGCGCAAAGAGTATAAGGCACGTCGGGATGTGCTGTTGAGCACGTTTGATAGGCTTGGATTGAGGTATTCGGTGCCCGAGGGGAGCTATTTCGTGCTTGTGGTATGTGATGAGGCGTGTTGGGCGTGAAGTGGAGAGGCTGAGTCGAGCTGCAGGATATTTCGGGGCTGAAGATCCCAGAGGACTACGCTTATCCCAAGTCGATCGATGGCCGGGGCAAGGACTTTAGGTAGGTCGTTTATGCTCCTGCGAGTAGCATTACCTGACCCCTAACTGCAGAGCGAGTTGGTTCATCGCACAAGAAATTGGGGTGTCATCTATCCCAGTTAGCGAGGTAAGCGCTCAATGTTAATAATAATAATAATAAAGGCCGCTAATACCTTCATAGTTCTATTGCGACGAACATCGAAACATCGGAGAGGCCTATGTTCGCTTTGCATTCTGCAAAGACGAGGACACGCTGAGGCAAGCTGGCGAGCGCCTGAGCGGCCTTACAAAATATCTTTGATAGAAGTAGAGCTTGTATCTCACGGCCCTTGAAAAACGAAATTCACAGAGCTAGCCAACTTCTTATTTCCACGAAATAGAAGCGAAGCGCAGATTCAACAATTAAATCAGCTAATACTACATATGTAGAGCAAGATCATTTTTGATTGGGCATCTCGGGTCTCGTCAACATCATCTAAAGCTCCTCGTGAACCGGCTCGGCAACGTGCACAGGCTCCTGGGCATCCGGGGAGGCAGTAGGAGTGGGCTCAGCAACCGACTCGGTCGAAGAAGGCTTGACTTCGGGCTGGGTGAGCTTGTTCTTGGCGTGGGTCTGGACAAACTCGATGAGGGACTCGATCGAGCGGTCACCCTCGTAATCGATGAAAGTCTTGGTACCAGCGGGCTTGAACTTGATAGCAGGGAAGCCAGAGATCTTGAAGCCAGCGGACGCGGGGAGATCATTAGTGGTGGCGTCCATCTTGAGACTGTTGGAGCAGTCAGTATGATGGTGAAGCAAGCGTAATAAAAGACTTACACAGTGAGCTTGTCCTTCTGGCCCTGGTAGAGCTCAGCGAGGTTCTCCCAGATGGGCTTGAGGCGCTTGCAGTGTCCGCACCAGGGAGCGTAGAACTCAGCAAAGACATCCTTGGAGTCGTCAAAGACAACCTCCTCGAACTGGCTACCGACCAAAGTGTACGAAGCCTCGTCCTGGGTCTCGGGAACGGGGTCGGTCTTGAGCTTGGGCGTGAGCTTGCCAGCGATAAAGTCGGTGACGTGGGCGGTGACAGAGGCAGCGGTGGGGTCAGAGGACTGGTCGAGCGGGTACTTGAGCGACTTGGACATGTCGTCAACGACAAACGCGGGCCACTTGACGTCGAGGAGGTTCAGTGACTTGGCGTGCTCGGCGTACTTGACGGCATCAATCCAGACAAAGTTGACCTTGCCCTTGAACTCCTTCGCGATGGGGGTGATCTCGGCAATGATAGCGTCCTTCTTAGAGTCGGTGGGGTCGACAAAGAGGTAGGCAAGAGGGAGACCCGACTGGGCATAAGTACCGTAGTTCTCACCGCTAACCTCGTCGAGGAGAGGAACAGCGTTCTCTTTGATGAACGCGGTGAGAGACTCAGCAGAGGCCGACTTGACTTCAGCAGCCGAGAGGTCAACACGGCCTTCATCAAAGGACTGAAACCAGAGAGTAAGTTTCAGACATCCAAGCGCTTATGGCCAAAACAACTAACCTTGTAGACCACGAGAGCGGGAGGAGTGACACCAGCCTCCTTGATGGCAGCCTCGTCGGTGGTCGAGCCGAACAAGTAATCATCACGGTGGTTCTCGGCGACCTCGTTGACGGCCTTGAAGAGCGCGTCCGAGGCCGAGTCGACATAGGCGAGAACGACGACCTTGTCCTCCTTGATGAACTTGGAGTGGTTGCCGGCGGTAACGGAGGAAAGAGCAGGGAGAGCCTGCTTCTTCATGTAGCTGACGATTCCGTCGGCCTTGCGAGGGCCGCTGTACTCTTTGTCCTTTCCATGGCGGAAGACCTTGAGAGTCCTGTGACAAACAAAGCGGTAAGCGCAAGCCCTCCGAGCCAGGCACACAAAAAACACGCACGGGTAGCCTCCGACATTGTTGGCCTGGCAGAGATCGGCGTGCTCTGTGCAGTCAACCTTGGCGAGCTTGATGCTACCCTCGTTCTTGAGGGTGGTCGCAGCCTCCTCATATTCGGGCGCAAGGGCCTTGCAGTGGCCGCACCACGGGGCAAAGAATTCGACGAGCATGAGGTCCTCAGCATCGACGACGCCCTTGAAGCTGTCGCCTGTCAGCTCGATGACATCCGAGGCGGACACAAAGGTCTGAAAACGAGGTCAGTCGTGCGCAGGCAAAGATAGAGGTGTTGCGTACCGCGCCGAGGGCGATGGCGGTTCCAAGGAGAGCAGAAAGGCGCATGTTAGACGCGTCGAGGAGGAAGTGGGAGGAATGAGTAACTGGGACGCACAACCTGACGCGTTATATAAGCGCTGACCAGCATACGTGGCACATATCATACCTGTCCGCGGAACACCGAGTATGGCAGACCGAATGCGCCGTCAGCTGCTCGCTACTCCGCCAGCGCATAGATGCGGCGTATCCATCACCTGGATCGAACCAACACTCGGAGGATCCAGAGCGACGCGCTCGCGCTCGAGCTCGGAGAGAACGTGTCGCTTGCTCAGTGGGTGACTGTGCTGTGCCTCGTGCGAGGGCTGTCCGAGGATTAATAACCAGGAGCAGAACAAGCGCGCCATTTTTGTTTGTTCAAGGCAACCCCGTGCCGAGTACGGGAAAAACGTGTATGTATGCGGTGCTGAACTGCATCGCCCGCCCTGACGTTCGAAATAAAATAATACGTGTTCAATTTCTGCAGTATTATCGGCACAGCGTCTCTCCGCTCTCGACTAGGCGACGGGCCTAGTCCCGGAGCCTTCACCCAACAGCGAAGCAAGGACCTGCTTGCTCTTCTCTCGCTCTTCCTTCATCGCGATGCCAAACGCGCGGAAAGAAGGCCCAGACGCATCACCTGCCGATTCAAACTCTCGCTTAACCCACCGACATATCCCCCGCTCCACCAACCCCACTTACCGATCAACTGATATAGCATACTCTCGCTCGTCGTGACCTGGGCCCCCGCTTGCCGCATACGCGCCAGCGCCCACGGAATTTCTTCCTTATTGCAAGATGACACGCCGTCGGCCAGAACGTGAACGTCGATCCCACGCTGGAGGAGGTCGATCGCTGTTTGGGTGATGCAGATTTGGGACTGTTAAGGAATTAGAGTTTGGTGGGCTCGTCGTGAGAATGAAGTGGGTTCCCACGCAACGTACCTCGATGCCCATAAGTACGACCCCGTTGATGTGGTGTTGCTGGATGGCCTCTTCAACCTCGTTTGTGATCATAGAAAACCTGGTCGGTTGCTTGAGTTTTTGAACGGGATCAAGAAAAAGGCACCTACTTGGTCTTTGGAAACGTCCCTATCCGGAGAGACCCAAGTTCATCATAGTTGAGCTCGGGAACAGTACTCCCGAACACTGTATAAAGCGTCAAGACAAGCTCAGCAAGCATACGTGCGCATACACACCTTTGGGGTGTTGTTCCGTGGTTAGAACCGGTACATTAAGGATCTTCAAGGTCTCAGTAAAAGAACTGCCACGGGAAATCGATCTACCTTGGCCATCCTAAGCATTTTACCAGCCGTATAGACAATATCATCAAACTTCCATATCACACCCCCTACACCAGTGCGTTAGTCCGCAATCGACCCACACAGCAGAAACATACACGACGTACGAATGCGTTCTTGCAAATCGCAGATAAAAAAACGCAGTGCGCGCGGGGTCGACTTTAACTGCTCGAATAGCGGCGATGGACATTTTTGTTGATTTTAACCAGTCGATTGTAAATGTGGTTTGTCGTGGGTTGTCTCGGGACTGCCACCGGCTGAATGATTTGACCGTGCCAAGGGAATGATTGGCGCTTGTTTGGTAGTGCTACTATATAGCTACAGACAGGCTTCAACGAACGTTGCTCGGAGGGCTGCGGCCACCCTGCAGGACCTAGGCCCATCATGGTGACCGAGGAACGCCTATCGCTGAGAAACAGGGTATTGATGGCTTTTCGTAGAAGCGTTATTCTCGATTATCGATGTACATTGGCTAAAGGTGGGTTTAAGGTAAGCTCAACCGCAATGCAAACGGCCCGAGCGCCGTCCAAGGCGGGTCGAGCATTTGAACAGGTGTCCGTTGTCGCGTCCAAGACCACTGGATAAAGCCGACAAACGTTTCTCACAGATTTCGGATCATGGGTGCATACTTTGTGTACAAGTCAAAACGTGCGGAGCACCGGGCAGGCTCCGAGCCTGGCGAGTGCACTCCCAAGCCAAAAACGTTAAAACCAGATTCGACAATATTAGTAGCGGCCGACGACAACCAGGGTTGACTCGCGGCATGAGGTCATCCAACGGCCTGCTGACCTGACTTGTCGACATCGTATTCAGTCTTGGGCGTGTGCATATCGGTGGTACAAGCGAAGAATCGGGATACACGAGGGCGCCTTTTGGGAGACCAGAGCTGGGTCGCTGAGATGCCCGTTTATTGGATCCGTTATGCGTGGCGCCTTACGTTTCTGTTGAAGGTTGGGGCGATGGAGGGTGCCATCGTCATGGACGTAAGCGATTGATGGCTCGATGGGTTTGCCGGCAGGTACGTCGCCACTCAGATTCCATTTCGTCTCCGAGATCCAAAAGCAGCCTCGCGGGGCCGAAATAGTCGCATACAGCGCGGTGCATGTCTGGTAAGCCTCCGCGTCGGCGCACAAAGCCAGGAGGGGCAAGAAGCATAGACACTGGAACAAGAAGATCTTGGAGTCGGGTGCTCATGCGTGAATACCGGTGTCCACCAGCAATATCGACTCAGAACATTCCCCGAGCAGTGATAACAGCGACCAGAGCAGCGTACAGGGCGTGATAAACGCGGGCACGTGTATAGAACATACAGAGAGTGATAAGCCTTCGGGGATGCTAGTCGTTACGCACGAGCTGAGACACGTTTGTGAACTGACCACTGGCAGAAAAGAATGATCCAGGCTACGCCACCCCGGGGACAAGCGCAACTGAGCAACTCGCTTCGCGCAAATTGCGCGGCTTTGGCCAGGGGTGATCACGCATGATATATAAGGCCCGGTGGGTGCGCTATGTATTCCCCCCCTAAAACTTTCAGCCACTTTGTAAAGCTTACACTGACCCGGCTGACTCATCCACGTGAGCCCCGTTATTCGTGACACCGTTCAGCCTGTGAAGTCACCACCACAACCGATTGCTCCGGCGCTGCTCCTGGTCGTCCTTGCTGCACAGCAACAGTAAGTCGACCACCACCAGAGGTAAATCGCGCTCAATCTGATCACAGAAATCGCCAGTAGCCTGTTCCCCATGACCGGCGGCCCCACTTCGGTTCTCTCCTCACCTACAAAAGTACCATATCCGCCCTCAAGCGCATCCCCATCAAACGATAATCCGCTCAACAAAGCACTGAGAGAGCGCGAGCGGCGGCGCAACGCTTCTTTTCCAGCACAGAACGGCGTCTCAACCTATCACCGTTCCCATTCACACAAGGTCTCGCACCCCTTGTCCTCGCAAAGGCGCACAGCTCTGGATCGGGGGTTTCCACCCAGTGATGTCTCGTCGGACGAGGACAGTCCTAAATACCGGGGTAACACTGTTGCCGTAACTCCTGGCGGTGCCGCCCCCGGCAGACAGAGAAGTCCGGTTAGCACCGCTGGAAGCTTTGCGCTCACTATGCCTCCCGTCCCCATCCCCATCGAGCCTCGCGCATCACCAGAGGCACGTCGTCGTCGGCGCCGCTCATCCTCGCCCAATGGCTCTTCTTCTGGGGACAGTTCCTCGTCTGCGCTCACCGCAACCCGGACCCGTGAGGTCATCGTACCAACCTCTGCGTCTGCTGGTATCGGTCGAAAGGTCGCCGCTTCCCTCCAAATTTTCAAGGAAACGACGTCGGGCACCCCAGAAGAAGAGCTCGCGTCGGTTTCTATTGAACACCACACCGTCGCTTCGCACCGAGCTTCGACCATCAAAGGCAAGGCTCCTGCGATCATTTCTCCACCACTGTGCTCAGTCGATGGCGTTGAAGAGGTTCGTGAGGCCCAATTCGTCTCCCGTGCTGACTGGCCCGACCGTAAACCCAGCGTAGCAAACAAACGGACCAAGTCTTTTTTGGTGGAGCGAATAGATGTCCGAGATGGGAAAGGCGATGGGCAGGCAAAGGATCATCACGAGCGGAGGGGTAGCATGTCGGATAGGGCTGGGATTATCTTGGACGACCTGCTAGACGATGACCCTCGCGGTCGCAGCTGGCAGCGGCAGGATGACACGCTTCCGTCGGTGTTTGAGAGCAGCGTCAGTCGTAGCCCGGATGTCCCTCGTCACTCACGGGTGGCTAGGCAATCGCCCAGTCGGGTAGTTTATACAACCTCTCCTCGCCCTCTGAGTGCTCAATCCGCGGGGGAAGACAACTCGTCCTTGTCCACCACGCCGACTAGCCGACCTCAGAACAGGCAATCGCCAGTTACCTCACGGTCTACTCGTCGCCCTTCTACCTCGTCTGTACTATTGCGCTCGGACTCGAACCAAACTCTGGGTGCAACGCCTCGAGTATCTCGTCCTCGGCCCTCTGTTTCTCGCACAACATCCTCGAACAAAGTACCAACTACCGAGGTCATACTTGATTTACCCACCAAGCCATCTCTCAAATCACCCGCCGTTGAGCACGCCTTGGATGCCACGCCTACCAATCACTCTCAACCCCTCCCTGCATCTCCCATCCCGACTCGACCCGCTCGGTCATCACCATATGCTGTTTACTCGGATTCCTCGGAATGGGAAACCACATCAATGACATCAAGTTTTTCCGACGCGTCCACGTTGTCTCGGTCGCGCCCTACCTCAGTTTCCGCCCCCAGTGGACGTGCGTCCGTTGAAAACCCGGAATTTGGCGATGTATCCGATGAGGAGGAGAAGGGTGGAAATGGGGTGATTGATGCGCAAGATGAGCTTGATTCGTTGGACATCGATGGCGCTCTCCCGTCTGTACCATTGCGACCCTTTCGGAACCAGGTTGGTGGCCACAGCGCGATTTATAAGTTTACGAAACGTGCAGTGTGTAAAGTACGTCACGTTTCCATATTTGCAAGCGCAGGTGAAACTAATTTGATATTTTGTAGCCGTTGGTTAGTCGAGAGAACTTGTTCTATGAGGCAGTCGAGAAAGACGCTCCGCCGCTCCTGGGGTTCATTCCACGTTATCTCGGCGTAATGCTTGTCAACTATCGCCGTGCTCGTCGTCCATCCCATCCCCCTACCCCTGCGCTTATTCCTGATCAGCTCGAGAGTACGACCGACACAAATCATTCCGTCTCGCCTACTCGCCCACCTGCGCAAAAGGCGGCATCGGCCGACCCGATCATCCGGGGGTCGCCTGATACGCATTCAACCGACGACGAGCTACCGGAGGTGGCGCTCGACTCGAACACCCACATGGTGCCGACTTGGATGCTTCGTAGCTGGGGCGGTAGCGCGTTGCGCGCTCATTATAGTACTGGTTCCATGGATAGGGCTGCCGAGTCCACTCCCGAGCTCGCTTATGGCGCCAATGCTAAAGTACCTCCCCTGACTACGACTGGGCTGCAGTTGAGCAACTCAATCAGTGCTGCTTCGAGTCCCCTGGCGAGGCAGTTCATAACAGCAGATCGTAATGGGAACCACAACACTGATGCTCCTACACCTGCCAATTCCCCCGACACGCATATCGGCACTCGAGGGCTTCCCCCGCACCTCTCTGCTCGGCTCGAGGGCGTTCAGAGCGAAGGAAATATGGATACCATCCGCCCCTCGTTCTTGCGCCACTGCGGTTCCCATCAGGGCTCCGTCGGTCGTGTATCACCCGAGTCGCGCTGCTTCGACGGGATGGGATTCACTACTGTCAACACGCGGTTGAAGGATCATATTTTTAGAGACGTGCTCAAGAAGTTTCGCCGAAAGGCTGCCGCCTCGATTGCTGGCGTTCGTACTGAAGACGAAGGGGATGTCGCGGACGGAGAAGGAGAAAGCGCTGCCGGTCAGCTTAAGCGTCGTGGGAGGTTTCGCCGCAAACGCCTGGACGAGGTTGGGCTGCGCAAAGCCTGCAAGATCCCTGCGACACCGTCGACATCGTTTGAAATTTCGACCTCTCCATCGCTGCGGCGAGCGCACAGCGACGGTATGTTGAACCCCCAAACTCTCATCAAGGGATCACCCGAGCAGGGGCAGTCCGAGATCAAGCGCGGGCGCTCAGATTCTATTAGCGTGTTTTCGCTAGAGGACGACCGTCAGGAGTCCGCACCTCCCGCCCTGAACAAATCCACGCGCGTGTTGAGGAGTCGTAGCCGGAGTCTAGGCCCGTCGCATTCTCGATTCGTCGCTACTGCTGCACAGGAGCCGGTGCAGCATGAACCTAACATTCCTGAATCGACAACTCCCCCCTCACCTCAGCACTCGCTGTTGCAACCTGCCATCACTCGCCAGGAGCACTTTATCCTTTTGGAAGATTTGACAGGCCGTCTGAAGAACCCGTCGGTCTTGGATCTGAAGATGGGTACGAGGCAGTATGGAGTCGATGCTACTGCAGCCAAGAAGAAGAGTCAGAGGAAGAAGTGCGATCGGACAACTAGTCGTACTTTAGGGGTACGGGTATGTGGTATGCAGGTGAGTGATCGAGCTGAAATTGTGGTGCTCGCAAGTGAGGTCTAACGTGCGATCTAGGTTTGGAATACCCAGACGCAGTCATATACTACCCAAAACAAGTACACCGGGCGCGAGATCCGCACCGAGGACTTTCAACAAGCGCTCGCGTCGTTCTTTCACGATGGCGAGCGGCTGCTAGTCTATCACATCCCGCCGCTGCTGTACAAACTGTGCGCACTCGCTCGTATTATCCACCGGCTAAAGGGGTATCGGTTCTACGGTTGTAGCCTGCTTTTCATCTACGACGGTGATCGAGATGCTCAAGACGGTTACACTCGGTATGTGTCGGAGAAGCCTTCGTCGCGGACCAAGCGGGGCGAGTCGCTCGACCGCGAGAATGGGCGCGCTGCCGAGGTAGATACTACGCGGAAAACTCTTCGCCGTACTGCTAGCGAGGACGTACTCGATGGCCCCCCTGCCAAACGTAATCACCACGACAAGCGAAAACGCGGGGAGGTCAATATTCGTTTGGTCGATTTCGCGCACACAATCACTAACAAGGAGTACACCGTGGTTCCTCCTGACTACGAGGACGATCAACCAAAGGGGAAAGGCTATGGAACTACCGTTGACCCCTCTGGACGACTATACGCCCGCTTCCCCCCTCATCGGCCCGAGGAGCCTGATTATGGGTTCCTTTTCGGTATCAAAAACTTGTGTTCTACCCTCCGTTCCATCTGGGATGAAGAACGTGCACGTCGTCACAAGGCCGCGCGAGATAGTGATCAGCGTTCAAACATTGATCAGCTCCCAGCGCTTTCCACCGAGGGCAAGCAAATCTTTGACGAGATATTTGGTACTTCTCACCGCTCTGGCGACACTAGTATCGATCCCGGCATGCTTTCCACATAAGGTTCCGCCGTTTGTTTTTTTAATTTCGATCTTCACATGTAGCCCTTTTCTGCTAAGTTAGAGGTGTTTCATATGTGCCCGAGGTCCGGACGCTCGCTTTGCCATCCTGTCTTTCTCTTTGCGTAGCTTCATGTATCATATACAGCATCACAATACGAACTATTTTTGTTTTGGGATTCTTATCACGTGCGCTCTTGCCC
>WSLN01000171.1:13358-25377 GCA_019677355.1 Ceratobasidium sp. 370
CTTCGTTCACATCAGGTGGCAAACCAGAAACCATAATTTTCTGAGCAATAGACTGAGCGGGGGCTGCCGCGCCAGCAGCAGCAGGGGAGCCACGCTTGGAATCAGGCAAGGCGGTCGAGTAGCGCTGACGCGCATTCTGGCCAGCGTTGCCCGTAGAGGCGGGCGCGCTCGCGCGACGTCCAGATCCACCACGGCGACCCTTGGGGCGCGACTGCATGATCTGTGCGACGAAAAAGGGGCGTTGGAAACGATGTTTATAAATTTTTGTAGGCTGGTAGACGCACTTGGTCGAGAGACTGGTCAAGTCCTGCGGTGGCCATTGCAAGATAGAGAACGGCGGTTGAGAAGAAAAAGAAAAAAGTGGGGAGAAGGTGGTGGCAAGCAACAACAATGGGCTTCAGATCAAAACGCCTTTGATAAGGGGAGGCGCAGGAAGCACGGGCCACCCGGCGCTTAACCGGCTCCTCGAATTTCCCGGCAGGTCGTTCTCAACACCGGACACCGCAATGTCACGAGGTGGTCGAGGAGGTTTCGGCGGCGGACGCGGGGGGTTTGGCGGGGCGGCGAACATGCCCCCTATGGGGCTGTCGTTTGCGGATATCCAGTCATTGTCGAGGGAGCCGACGGCGCTGTACCCGGTGAGCAATGCAACTTTCGGCAAGCTTTGTGCTTATTCTGACGCGTGGTCTGTCTCGTTGAGAACTAGCCAATCGACCCATTGCCTTTGTTATCGTCTGTTACGGACGCCGAAAAGGAGATTATTGCTCTCCAAGATGGTGTGGCGGCTCGGTTGCGGGCGTCACCTTATTATATTGTTGAGCCCGAAAAGCGAGAAGGTGTGGATTCCAAAGTAATGACTGATCAACTGTCTTATTTATTTTTTTCTAGAAGAAACCAGGTACTCGGACAAGTTTCTCAAGTCGACGATACCTCCAAAGCTTCAGGCCAAAGACCTGAACCAGGCGTTCTTTCCGCCGGACCTCTGGGACGCATACTTTAACCCAAGGAAACGAAAAGGTTAGTACCCACACTGCTCTAGCGATTAGCATTATTAACACCGATTCTGCCGCAATTCAGCCAGAAAGGCCAAGGAACGCGCCCGGTTAAACTTGGATAACATGGAGGCCGAAGATGGGAAAGAGGTGAGTCAAGTGCCTTTCCTGTGCACCAGACACATTTCTGATGGATTTTTAGGAAGAGCCATCTGAGAAAGGCTCTGGTGTAGGGTCAGACGAGGAAGACCAGGGGGACTATGATGACGAGAACGAGGTATGGAGAATGTGCCGTGTACCGAACTCTACTGAGGGCGCTTGCAGGATGAGAACGATTATGCGGATAATTACTTTGATAACGGAGAAGATGACGACTATGGGGACGACGGAGGAGACGATGGTGGAGGTAGGCAAGCTCATGAATGCATACATTAATCGTGCTGACCTCTGGGCCTAGGCACGTACGATTAAGTCCTGCAGGATTATCCGATTGCACACGGTTTCCATGTAGACACTTGGATCTGCGACATTTTGTAATATTATTGACCGAGAGTGCGCAAACCCGCTTGTGTGACCGATGATGACAATGATTGGTCTTGGGCACTGTTTCAATCTTATTTGTCCTGGTTTATCAAACCGACCCCGACAATCACACCCTCCGACAGTATATCTGCAATCTTTCGGCCCTCCTTCCCTTGGTGAGCTTGGGTCTGGACAAAATGGGTCTTGATAGTCTTGGCTCTTGCAATCTGGAGCCGGTGAATTTCAGCGGCGGAAGAAACATCGAAAGAATATGCATACCTCCTTCGTATGGTGGAGACATTCTAGATAGTCTTCAGAGGCTGCGCGGCACTCGGAAGGAGCGTCGGCATTGGCATAGCACTGGCGACATACCGATCAGTTGTTTACTGCGCCGCGCTGCGCCTTCGACTCGCCTTGGCAAATTCTTGCCAGAACGGAAAGCAGCGCGAGCGACCTATGGACAGGTAAGTACACACTCAATTGCACAGCTAGATTGCCCTGACCGCCGGAGTATCCGAAACCGGACTAGTACACGTCGTCAGTCGTCCATACGGCGCCCGAGACGCAGTCTGCTCACCGCCATGTCGTCGTTGGGTTCCCAGAGAGGGTGTTAGTCACGCTTAGGTCATACTCCACGTGACCACTTCCAACCCTTGGTCGACTACGATGGAAGAGGCTACATTCGTCAAGACGCACCTCGCGGCCCTTGAAGCGTTACCCACGACATATCCCAACGACTTCCAGCCCGCCCCAGAAGATCTTGTGCGCACACGAGTGTTTCCGGTCAGTTTGTACGTATGTTTTACGCAGCGCCGAGGTAAATCCCATTTTGCGTAATTAGATCGAGATCCTTCCGCCACCCGAGCGCAAGCCCGTGCAGCCTGGAGCGACTGGTGCGACTTTTTCCCTTTGGAATATTTCAATAGAATAGTGCCCCAACCATAACACTGCCCAGGACAAATAAACGTCACGGTCAAATCGTTAAAGCCCCCATTGTCTTTTCCGCTCTCCGTCCTCCCCACCGACTCTATCGCGTCAATAAAGGACCAGCTCGCCCAACACCCTCGCGCGCCCCCTGCCGACGCCCAGCGACTATTACTCAAAGGAAAGGCACTCGTTGATACCAAACTGCTGCAGGAGTACGAGATCGGAGACGGCGCGACTATAAACCTATTGATCAAACCCGGAGTCGTGTGGACTGGTGAAGAGAAACCCATGGCTTCTTCTGCAACGCTAGACAAGGCCCCTGGCCATTTGCGCATCCCCTCCCAAGATAATATGGCGATACCGTCGGTGGTGCTCTCGCCCATCCCAGACCCAGAGGGCCGAGCGCCGTCCCCACACGCGTTGGCGCTCGATGCAACTCCGCCTGCTTGTGAGTTTCAAGGTACACGCGTGTCAATAAAACAGGCTTACATTTCCCACAGTATCCTCCTCTGTTCGCCCGTCATACCATCAAACCATTGCGTCACCCGAGTTTTGGGACAAGCTCTACGGGTTCCTCTCCACAGAGTTCTCAAACTCAGAAGACGCCGATGGCGCGTTCGAGTCCTTCCTTATCGCGAGCAAGGAACAGCTTACTGCCGGCGAGATCGCCAAGATTCGGGACGCGACGGGTATCGTTGGCATGGCGGGCACATAGGCCACGGTCGTGCCTGGGAACTCGGCTCTGGGTTCTAATTGCTTGGATTTGTATCTCAATTTTGGGACGTGTTTTCTGTGAAATGCAAGGTTGTTGCTCCACTCGACGGCGTTAACGCCCGAGTCTCAAATTGGTGCCGCGTTTCCACTCTTGCATGTGCAACTTCGGGGCGTGGGCTGGGGCGTTTGAGATAGCGAAGGCGTGATGTGATCCGTTTGGTTCGGAGCACGAGTCTGGCTCAGCCGGCGGATATCTCGGACCGCCTGGCCTCGGCGCCTTGTGCGACTCCATCTACTTCGGAGCGTATTAACAAATGATGACACCGGCAACAGAAGAGAGCGAATGCACCATATGCTCGATGGCCCACATGCAGCACATGGTTGCATGGCTTCGGCAAACCCTCGCCACATTCTGGGGCGGTATAAGTCGCCAGGCGGGAGACAAGACAACTTCATTCGACTCCCACCATGCACCAGCCTACAGGCATTACCGCTGAGGGCTCTCGAAACATCTCTCCGGTGATGACCCCGCGAGATGAAAAGGTCCCCAGCTTTGACGAGAAGCGTGGGGACCTTGGCGGGGAGCATGTCCACGACTCGGATCATGGACACGAGTTGGATACCGACAAGCTCGACCCGTACGTTTGTCTGAAATTAAACCGTGTCCATGGCTGATAGTTTTTCCCAGCCACGAGCCATTCCCTATTGACCCGTTACACGAGGATGAAGAGTACCAGCTTACTCTCCGCGCACTTGTGGTCGGGTGGATACTCGGCGCCGTCGTTGGTGCTTCGGTACGTCTGCCATCTTCAGAACTGAAACTGTCACTTAGCCGTCGGCTATCAGAACATCTACCTCGGTCTCAAGACTGGGTTCACGTTTGGCCCCCAGCTCTTTGGTGCCATCTTTGGTTTCGCTATCCTCAAGCCCCTCTCCAAGGCATTCACCTTGAACTTCCTGCCTGGATGGGTCTGGGGCGGCGAGTTTGGCCCCAAGGAAAACTGTACTGTCCAGACTGCCGCCACCTCGGCTGGTGGCATGGGCATCATCTTTGTCTCTGCTGTTCCCGCCATGTACCGCATGGGTCTCATGTCCGAGCTCCCGTCCGCCGACGTTGGAAAGTAAGTTTACCACGCCTTGGATTCGTTCAACTACTCACCACGCTCGTCTAGGTTGATTGCTCTCACAGTCAGCGCGGCCTTTTTCGGTGTCTTTTTCGCCATCCCTCTGCGCAAGTACTACATCCTCAAGGAGAAGCTCATGTTCCCGACCCCGACGGCCACCGCCTTTACCATTCGTGCGCTCCATGCAGGCCGCACTGGCGCTGAAGCCGCACGCAAAAAGTCCATCGGGCTCGCGACCTCGTTTGCTGGTTCGTTCTGCTTCAAGGTTGCCGCTGGCTACCTCCCGGGTATCATCTGGGACTGGCACATCGGTTGGACGTTCTACCGCCTTGGCTGGACGTCCATGATTCAACTCGACAACTATGGCTGGTGGCCCGAGTGTATGTGTTTCACCTCTTCTTCGCTCTCAACCGGCGCACTAATTCATGTGATGTTCTAGTTACACCTGCCTTCATTGGTGCTGGCATGCTTTCTGGAATGAACGCTTCTTGGAGCTTCTTTGGCGGCTTCGTCCTTGCCTGGGGTATCATCGCGCCCTCGCTCATCCACACGGGCGTTGCCGTTGGCAAGCGGCGCGCACCGGACGAGTTCCCAGAAGTATACAGCTACCAGTCCATGACCGCCGCGACTCCCGACTTGTTCATCACCCAGCCATCTCCCCGCTACTGGCTGCTCTGGCCTGGCGTGCTGATCATGTTGGTGTACTCGTTTGCCGAACTCGCGATGAGCTCGCGCGGCATGTTCAAGAGCCTTGGCGGACTTGGGACAAGCGCGGTGGCCAGCTGGCGTAGGTGGAAGTCTCGCGGCGATCCGAACACTATTCACGTGGAGGAGGACAACGACCCTACTCGAGTAGGTTTCCGATTCTATTGGCTTGGCTGTATGCGCCGAGAATTGACGATTGCCTTTTTTGTATAGCCTGAAGACCGCGTGCCAGCCTGGGCTTGGATTAGTGGCCTCATTGCCAGCTTGGTTCTCTCCTGTGCGCTCTTGGCAACTCAGTTTTCGCTCAACGTTGGTGAAGGTATGTGTAGCTCATTCGAGTGTATCACTGGCACTAAACACTCCCATCCATCCCAGTCATCCTTGCCCTTGGTAAGTCTCGATCTCCATGCGACATCTATGCACATGGTACTAAGCCTTTATCTATATTCAGTTCTTGGCTTCCTCTTCTCGTTTATCGGCGTCCAATCATCTGGCTACACTGATATCAACCCCGTGTCCACCGTGGCCAAAGCCTCGCAGCTTATCTTTGGTGGTGTGACCAAGGGAGCCGGCACAGAACTCAAGGCCGCCCAGGAAATCAACCTTGTGGCCGGCATCATCGCTGCTGGGTCCGCCGCACAGGCATGCGACATGACCGGCGATCTCAAGACTGGCCACCTGCTCCGCGCGAAACCCAAGAACCAGTTTGTCGCACAAATCACGGGCTCGATCGTGTCCGTGTTTTTGGGCGTTGGCCTGTTTGTGTTGTTTACCAAGGCATCGCCGTGCATCTTGTACCCGACGGAAGACGGTATTTGCTCGTATGGTGCCCCGTCTGTGTCCGCTTGGGCCGCGGTCGCCACGGCCGTCACTGCTCCCAAGCTTCGTAAGTCGAACTCTTTGCCTCCACAGTTGAGCCATCTTTCTGATTCACATGCTAAAACAGCCGTCCCGCCGACGAGTGGATACACTGCCATTGGCCTTTCCGTCGCTGCTGTGATTACATGCGTTGTGAAGCACCTCTGGATCCCACGCAAGTATTGGGTTTACGTTCCCAACTGGAACGCCATCGGTCTCGCCTTTGTTGTACCGCAGACGTACTATGGTACAGCGATGGCGGCGGGTGCGACGCTCAACTACATCTGGGAGCGACGTAATGTGCGCTCGTTCGACATGTACATGTTCCCGATCTCGGCCGGTCTGTTGGCCGGTGAGGGTTTGGGCGGTGTGTTGCTTGCACTGTTGTCGGTAGCGGGTGTTGGTGCGGACGGTGTCAAGTATGGTACCTCTGTTGGTTGCACGAGTGAGTTGCTGTTTCGCTGTTCTGCGCGGGTGTATGCTGACTGGATGTGGCTTTCACAGTCAACGAGTTCTGTGGATAGTTGGCTCATTGCCGCTGATATTTTATTCGGATCACATGTACTCGCACTACTCTCGATAATTGAATGCTATATATAGTAGATTGAACCTCGATCGGGCGATCTGATATGAAATTGAGGTGGAGGCGGGCTCCGCTGCCGTGACGGTGAAATTACTCAGCGATGAAATGTTTTGGATCTATAAACAGACAGCGGCTACCCTCGCGTTCCTCATGCTGGCGAAGATCTGCTTGTGACGACATCCAGGGGGCTCTACTGAAGCTCGTTGTCTTCGGAGTACTCGACTCGCACCCAACTGTCCCACCGCCATGTCGAGTGCCCCTGGCTCGCCCACGTTGTCTTCAAGGCCATCCTCAGAGCACACTCGCCGCGACTCGCCCGTCGACCCTCCTGATGTAGAGAAACAAGCGTACACCGCCGACGCACCCACCCAACCGAAAACCGACAAGGGAAACGAGGCTTGGGAGGTCAAACTCGACGAGAATGAGGACCCAAAGAACCGCCGCACTACTCGAAAATGGCTCATTGTCTTTGTACTTGCAACTTCGTCGACATGTGTGACCTGCGCTTCGTCTGTCGTGAGTCATTCACCTTGCCAGGTCTCCGTGCTGTCGACTCGACCCATGGCCTGAACCTTTCTGTAATTCTAATTACGTGCCCGCCAGGCTGCCATGGCGCGCCCCGGCCTGCAAAAAGAGTTTGGAGTGTCCCTTCCGGTTGCGATCCTTGGTATTTCCTTGTTCGTCGAGGGGCTGGGTGTTGGCCCATTGCTCCTTGGACCGCTTTCAGAGTTCTTCGGGCGACGACATATCTACTGGATCTCGTTTGTGTGGTTTGTGCTGTTAAACTTCCCCGTCGCATTTGCGCCCAACATTGGCATGTCATCTCGATTTTTTGCTTGAGCCGTGGCGCTAATCCAGGCACAGAGGTTTACTTGATTTTCCGGTTTTTGACCGGCTTTTCTGGAGGTAAGTCATCCATTTTGTGAACCAGACACGTTGTAACCCTCGCTTCTCGTCACGCTAGCCGCGTTCCTGAGCGTTGCCGGTGGGAGTGTGGCAGACTTGTTCGCAAACGACAAGGTTGCAAGGTCCGGCCCGCAGCCCCTCGCTTGGCTTTGATGGATGCTGACCGCGTGATCATAGTCCCATGGCATGCTACACGATTAGCCCGTTTATCGGACCCGTCTTGGGTCCTGCATTTTCGGGTTTCATTAACCAGGTATGTAGCATACAATTGCGTTTGGTATGGGTTTGGCTTCTGACAGGATGATCCTAGAATACTAATTGGCGTTGGACGTTCTACACTCTGATCATCTGGGCCACAGTGCAGCTAGTTGCACTGTATACGGTACTTGTCTACCCTCACGCATATATGCTCAATTTCCCTGATAAATGCGCTTAGCTTGTGCCAGAAACCTACGAACCTGTCTTGCGAGTGAAAAAAGCGCGCAAGTAAGCATCTTGATTCATTCTGTTTTGGTATTATTCTAAGTGGATTCCTGTAGGCTAAGGAAGGCTACCGGAGAGGAGAGGTGGTGGGCACCACTTGAAAAGAGCGACCGGAGTATAACCCGGACTATCATCCTGAGCTGTTACAAGCCATTTGGTAGGTATTTAATTGAAGGGGGTCCGCCATATGACTGACCATAACACCGGACATCAGAAATTATCGCGTTTGAGCCAATGGCCTTGCTCCTCGACATCTGGTGCGGTCACTTTCGTATCCTACAGTTTTTCTTGACCATAACTTGCACCCCACTCTTAGGTGCTCTTTATTGCTCGGAATCTTGTACTTGTGCTTCACCGGTAAGGACAACATAAATGTGCGCATAGTATCCTCAGAGCTGATGGCATTTGAACCTAGCATTTCCTACAATTTTTGGCACCAACCACGGTTTTAACACGCAATGTGTCGGTCTATCGTTCATGGGAATCGGATTCGGCATGATTGTTGCCCTTGCGACCCAGCCCTTTTGGAATCGGTGCGTCCTAATCTCAACGCTGATATGCGCATATATTGACCAGGCCACAGCCTGCAAGCCAAGTACACCGCACATCACGCGGGCGCCCCTCCTCCAGAAACGAGGCTTTTCATCGGTATGGCCGGCGCTGTTCTAGTTCCTATCGGTTTATTTTGGGTGGCCTTTACGACTCCAAAAAGCGTACATTGGATCGTCCCCATACTTGGCTCTGTCCCGTACGTGCCATCTTCCGCCTTAAATCACCCCTTGCTAACGCTACAGTACAGCTTCGGTACAGGCACAGTATACGTCTTCACTTCGGTCTTCACCTTTCTCGTCGTCGCATATAGGCCGTACGCAGCTTCTGCGATGGCTGGAAATTCGTTCCTCCGATCAGCCTTTGCAGCTGTGTTCCCGCTCGTATCTGGGCCGATGTATAAACGCCTTGGAACAGTGGGCGCGACTGCGTTGTTGGCGGGTTTGACGGTATTGATGGCGCCGTTGCCGTGAGTGAAGTTTTTTACTTGTTCTACCTGGACGGTGAAATAGATTTTTGTTAGGTTTATCTTCTACAAATACGGGGCGAGGTTACGCAAAAATTCTAGGTTCACGATATAGGACATTGGTGTTTCCTTGTCTGGTTTGCTAGACTTTATGCCACTCTAATGCAAAGGGAATTTAATTTCTGTACGCTCGCTGCGGATTCAAGAACGCATGCGCATTTACTGCAACCTTCATATTCGTTCCAGTTCAAGTCTACTTTCGGCCCCACCATCCGCCTAACAATGAGCCCAGCATGCCTTGAGACTCTTGCTTGGTAGGGGGTGGCGACAAAGGAGGCTCCTCTAGCTCCACATTGACCTTGCGTTCCACCAACGTCTTTTTCTCCACGACCGGGCTCAACCTGGCCGCAGCAGCCGGCGTAACGCCACCTTTTGCGTACAGGCTGTTCATAGGAAGGTCAATATAGTTTGGCACGGCGTCGAAGAATAGTGGCTTTTGGGTTGTCCCCGCTGTAACGGGCTTGCCACCGTTGTGCGCAAACCAGCGTTTCTTGAGCTCGAGTTCGGCGCGTTGAACGGATTCTTCGAGAGCTTTGGCTGTGCCCGAAGTGAGCGGGTAAAACGCGGTCTCGGGCGTCTCTGCGCCGTCGGCGAGATTGGTGTGCGTTTCGCGGAGGTGCAGTTGGGCGCGCTGGGTGAGGGAGATGGCTTCTGCGTATCTGTGGTGGGGCTCGTAGGTCTGGGACAACGACAGTGCCCTATTCATAAGTCGTAGTCAGGATGAGGCATAATATAGTGTCCAGTTGACCTACCTCCTCGCTTTAGAGAACGACAGCCGAGCTTCAATTGCCATCGCCAAATCCGCGCTTTCATCGACGACACTCAACGAACGCATTTGCCCGAGACTTTGCAGAATCGCGTCGAGGAGTTTGACCACCGCAGGAGCAACACGGGAATCGACCACTGGAGGTTCACCTTGCTTTCCATGGCCGGGGGGTGTAGGCGAGGCGAGTAGAGCATCGGTTAGCAAGAGGTCCCGCTGAATGCGTCGAGAAAGGAGTTGATATGTGACATAGGACATAATAAAGTGCGCGTCGCGTGCGCCCGGTTCGACTGGTTGAGCGGAAGTAGCCTACAGAGTTGGACAAATAAGAAACAGGGGGGTAATCAGGGTATAGCTGGGGCGCACCCGCTGAGCCTCGACCAGCTTCTTCGCAACGTCCTCCGCCTCGCTGAGCGCAAGCAGAACCGCGTCGAATTTGTTGATCAAACCTCGGCTCTGCGTTGGCTTGGGCTTTCCTTGGCCAGCAACGGGAAGTCCGACGCTTGCTTGCTGCACACGCAAGAGAACATCGACCAGCTCTGGGCTCCTCACAGGGACAGGCTGGCCCTCCCACACAAGTTCTTGCAGCTGTTTCGCATTGTCTCCTCCCTTTGCTGCAGCGCCTTCCGTGCGGATGCCCTCTAGTAGAGGCTCATAGCCAGCAACGAGAGCAGGTCCGACTTTTGGCCCCAAAGTAGACACAATCCCGGTTATATCATATGCTCGAGCAAGCCCAAGTTCGTGTGCGCAGTGCCGAATCTCGGGGGCGATTTCGTCGGCGAACTGGACCAAGAGCGCATGGTCACGAGACGAGGGTGCGACCTCGGCTAGAGCATCTATGATAGTGCGTGCAGCAACTAGAGCCTCGAGTCCAGGTTGGAAGTCATCTTGGAGGCGGAGGAAGCGGCCACGGATGGTGAGGTGGTAGGCAACAATCTCGGCGAGGCGAGTAGACGAGATACGAGGTGGTTGTGCGTCGCGTAGAGCTTGGGCTTCAGATAAGAGTTGCGCAGACCATTTTACAGCCCGGCGGAAGCGTCCGACAGCGATAGTACGTGTTTTGGTGTCATCATTTTTGGTGAACTGGGCGTACAACTCTTGGGCAAAAGAGTATGCACGCTCAGATTCGAACAGATGAAGCTGGAGACTGGATGATTTTCAAGCGATAAGAAGTGGGCAAAGAGTCGTGAAGGATTTACTTACTGCCCGTCCTTGAGATTCTCAGTCGGGATAACTGGCAGCTTTTTGAACTCCTTGCCCTTGCCATGGGTCATTTTGAGACTCCGTCGAAGGCGATGAACTTTGTTGGCGCAGTGCTTCCTACATGTCCAGGATTACAGAGTAGGTATGTATTGACGAGGGATGGTGCGTACCGGTATCGTGCATGATCGTTATATCGGAGACCATAGGCCCCACGCTCGTCGTTGACGATTTGCAAGACTTTAAAAACGATAATAAAACCGTTAGATTTCTCCTGAGAACCGTGTTGGCTCATACGCACCGCTAATCGAGATTGGTTCGCCCATTTCGCCAACAACGGGTGCGAGGCTCGTCAGTGAATTACAAAGGCGGGCGCTCGGGGACCTGGTTGTAGCCGATGTCACGTGATAGGCCGGACTCGGAGCAACATCTCTGCTCAACTGACGAGCAGCGCTTCAAGCCGTATGGTTCTGGCCACAAATCGCCATTTCCATTAGATCCGGCTGAAAATGCTTGGATAAACTCATAAACAGTCTGACGAGAGCTACCCGTGCCAAGACATTACGCAATCACCCGGTTTGCGCGGCCAGCTGTGTGAGTACAACTTCTCCCCTGGCCTTGCTGGCGCTGATGTCGGGGAGAAGACTCCATGACCAGGAACGCGACATGGCCGGCTTTCGCCTACAGTCTGGGATATTCGGTATTTCATCCCCGAGACTGATACGCGACAAGAGTCATGCGATGGCTACACTCTGTGTGGAAGGCAACCAGAGATCCACGCTGAGGATTGGTGCACGGTGCACAACGTCGGCCATCGTCCACAAAGGTTACGGGCTGTTGACCGAGGACCCACATGGTGTACACTAGGCGCCAGCGGGCGGCAAGTGCGCTTAGCTTCCTAGCGTTGCAAGCGAGCCCAAACCACGCATACACTCAACATCTGATGTGTAGTCCCAAGATTCGTCCGTCTCAGACGGCGCGCAAGGCGGACTGGTGTACGTGCTTGCGTTGGTGTAAGCCATGGTGGTTTGGAGGTCTGAAATGGTATAAATACTCTCACTCTAGTCCTGGCTCAGCACCAACAGCTCTGTTCTGCCTTCCACTTCCACAGCTCAACCTTTCTTGAAGCTCTTCCAAAATGCACACCTTTGCCAAGATCGCCGTCTT
>WSLN01000172.1:11581-25207 GCA_019677355.1 Ceratobasidium sp. 370
CATATATATGCTCTTTCCGCTTGTCGGCCAGTTGGATCGTAAGTTCGTCACTTCGGAGTCGCATGGTTACCTCTTTCTAGACTTATTTCGGCCATCGTATTGATTCAGGTCGCTAAACCGAAAGCATATAGGTAGCGTTTATATACTACGATGACACGTTCTATTTGTGAAACCGGCATACTGGTGCGTATGATATGGCTACGCTTACCACCCGACCTTCGTTTAAACGAACTGAGCACCAACTTTCAGCCACTTGGGACACACGAACCACAATTACTATACTTGGTTTTCAATTTGGCATGAATGGGACGTAATTCGCTGTAATACATTTCGCCGGGTATGCGATATCGTACAAGAGTCAAGACCATTAGGAACTAGTATTGGAGAGCCACTGAAGCGGAAACATATGCGATTGGTTTGTTTGCCAGTGTTTGTGGTTAAGTAAGCAGCCACTCGGTTGTGGATGCCGTTTGTGCTACAGCCACAACAGTCAACGCCGAACTCGCTCAATGAGACTTAGTAATTTCACGTCGCCGACACAAACCGGGTTCATCTCGCTATTTTTGTTGCATGCATCTCACTCCCACGCGGCGGTCTGAACTTTCTAGTTTGCCGAATGAGTCTTGGCTGATCATCGCGATGACTTCAATCCAACTTGGGGATATTTCCGAGCAAAAGTAGAGGTATTCTCTCTACATTACCATGAAAGCATCTACATATTCTATAGTATCTTTTTTGTATACTGTCTACTGTCGTCACGACCCACCTATTCTTGCTCGGCCATACGACCTTTTATCACGTTCCTCGCTGTATCATGCCGAGTGAACCTCCACCGTCACTAGTACCCCAGAACCGCCCAGTTTTGATTGGTTTTAATGTTTCTCAAGGGACTCACTTCGCCACTTTTGGATACCGGGGCCGAACGTGTGATCTACAACGGTCTGAAACAAGACGATCTGCTTGCCGACACAAGCCTCATACAAAACGGAATACGCAGTACGTCGAAGTGTCCTTTTCTCCATTTTGTTCGGCCTAATGTAGGGAGTGTAGGTTGGGTACGGACTGGGATTGTAGGAAGAGGCGTGTTTATGGGTATGCCCCGAGGTACAATATCGAGTACGACCCATACTCGCAATACGGGGTCACGCTTGAGCGGTTGCAGGCAATGAGGGCGGAACAGGGTGTCGAGCTCCGTGCAGGTGATATTATCCTCATTCGGTGAGTTCAATCTCGCCCCGAAGTGTCTTTTAAAAACAGATTTTGAGCTCACGTTAATCCCAGGGCGCATCGCGGTGTGCAACTCATTCTCTGACGAACGCAAGAAAGAAGCAGCCAAGTCCTCGTACAAATGGGCCAGTGTCGCCAAAGGCATCCTCGAGTGGATCTGGGACAACTACTTCTGGGCTGTAGGTGAGGATTCACCTGCGTTTGAAACAACTCTTAGGTTCTCCTGCGGTGGCTCAAAGTGTCGTAAAATAGACTGACACATGTTGGGTGCTGCAGCGCCATTGACTGGCTTTATGATTTACTCTGCAATCCTGTCTGGGTTCGGGTGCCCGACCGGCATGCTCTCCTCATACTTGATTATACTAGCAGCTAATACCCGACGTGGTTGGTGCGGGCGAGCCTTTCGACCTCGACTCACGATAGAATGCGAGGCCTCTAAACGATGGACCTTCTTCTTCACTTCTTCCCCGCTCAACATTCCGAGCGGCGTGGCTAGCCCATCCAACGCAATTGTGGTCATGTAAGAGGAAGGGTGGTTGTGTTGCCGCTGTATTATTGGTGGGTTATATATGCGTTATCACGAGGTGTATTGAGTTAATGCGGTCCATCACCTGCCATTTACTATCCTCATGCGTTGCTTGGCGTAGACCCTGCGACCGGGATGCTGGATGCGGACCTAGCGCGGTAAGCTGTTGAAGCGCGAAAGACGTGTGTCATTGGGTGGTTCTCGCCCTTCGTATGCCCGTGTTTGTTGTTCAGCCTGGGTGAGGCTCGGCTGTGATTTGCAAAGGTTGCTTCGTCTCTCGGTCATCGAAGTCACTCGGAGAGGCCTAGGACATTCGAATTAGCGACGCAGATCTTTGCCCCTCGCTTCGTAGCATGGGTCTCAGTTCCGTGGGGCGTGATCTCGTTTGGTCCGAACTTTTTGGTTTGCCAAATGAGACGATCGGTTAAGTCTTGGCTGATGATCTGGGTCACTTTCAGTTTGGAAACGTTTATCCTACACCCGAGCAATCTCCTTTACTCTACTATGACGCATCGGCCCAGCCTACAATATCCGCTCCTCGGACCACCTGCTCTGATAACGGCCCAACTATTCTTGGCTTTGCGACGCTTGGCAATTACATTCACCGCGTCCCTTGCTGGGCCATGAGGAGCCGGATGATGGGTGAGCCTGCACCGTTACTGGTACCTTACTACTTCGCGAAAGGAGCTAGCCTTTGCTGGTTTGCGTAAAACGGACAACCCTTTCCGTGAAATAAGATGCCAGCAGCAGAGACTGCTAGCACACCAACCCCCTCCCCCTTCCATCTTTTCCATTTCACGCGTCATGGGCCCGACTATTAGCAAAGCTCTCTACGATGAGCAAAAGCCGGTCGACAATTCGCGGCCTCCTCTCCCCGCGTTCAAGGACCTGCCACTCAAACCAGAGTACCCTCCCCACGCCGCCTGGGGTGTATGGGGCGACAAGGATGAATTGGGTACGGTGGTAAGTTGTATTCTGCGCTTTGACAGGCAATTATATTAATATATGTTTTTTTTTCTCCCGCAGAATATCATTACACCCGAGACGATACTGGCAGCGTCCAAGGAGGTCAAACAGGGGCTAAGTATCCCACTCAACTGGTCTGTGGATCAACCCAAGTAGTGAGTATTTCGGTTCATGGTGACACACATACAATAATTGACGCGATGTTTGGTGTAGCCCGTTTTACGAACGCAGTGGATTCCACCAAGAAATCGTACCAAAGCACCCCAGGACCGTGAACGACGATGTGGTTCACTGTGAGACCTCTCACCCGTTGGTGGTCACTTTCTGACTGAGTTGCGCCTGTAGTCAACACACAGTCATCGTCTCAATGGTATGCCACACATGCACCCTCCTGTTGTCCCATGTTGATTGGTTCCAACCTTCTTCAAGGGACTCACTTCGCCACTTTGGGTACCAGGCTGAACGCGTGTTCTACAACGGTCTGAAACAGGACGATCTGCTTGCCGACACAAGCCTCACACAGAATGGGATACACAGTACGCCGAGATGTCCCTTTTCAATTTCGTTCGGTCTGATGTAAGAGTTTAGATTGGGCACGGACAGGGATTGTTGGAAGAGGCGTGTTGCTTGACTTTTATGGGTATGCCTTGAGGCATAATATCGAGTATGACCCGTACTCGCGGTACGGGATCACGCTTGAACAGTTGGAGGCTGTGAGAGCGGAACAGGGCGTCGAGTTCCGTGAAGGCGATATCCTGCTCATTCGCTTTGGTGGGTTCAATCAACCTTTAAGTGCTTTTTGAAATGTGTTTTTTGAACTCTTTGAACCCAGGTCATATCGCGGTGTATAATTCGTTCCCCGACCATCGTAAGAAGGAAGTGGCCAAGTTCCCTCACACCTGGGCCGGAGTCGGGCAGTCCAAGGACGTTCTCGAGTGGATCTGGGACAACCATTTCTCGGCTCTAGGTGGGGACGCACCTGCGTTCGAAACGACTCGTAAGTCCTTCCACCGGCACAAAGCTTCGCGAAAAGAACTAACATATTCCGGGTGTTGCAGCGTCACTGGCAGACTTCCAGCTCCATCCTGTGATTCTGTCTGGGTTTGGGTGTCCGCTTGGTACGTTTTTATCCCAATTGGCCTTTTTTAAAGGATCTATGTCTGACGTGATCGACACAGGCGAGTTGTTCGACCTCGAACGACTCGCGGCGGAATGTGAGGCTTCTAAACGATGGAGCTTCTTCTTCACTTCTGCTCCGCTCAACATTCCAGGTGGCGTGGCCAGCCCTCCCAACGCAATTGCGATCATGTAAGAAAGAGAAGGTTGGTCGCCGTAATATTAGCGCTACATTGAAAAGATTATATATACGCTGTCACGAGATGTCTTGAGCCGATGTGGTCTGTCACCTGCCACTTACTACCCGCCATCCATTGCCCGGTTTAGACCTTGTGACTGGTATGCTAGATGCGGACCCGGCGCGGCTCGGACCTGAGGTGATACACTCGAGGCATATACGTAACTCTCTATCATCTTCGTCGTCGCTCTGTGGACCGACTCCAGCATAGAGTATAAGATCAAGGCATATCTGCAGCCCCGGCGGCAGCGTATAGCCAACATTACTGTATGGAAGGCGCCCGACTGGGGACGGACAGCTAAGACTTGATAGAGGGGAGACGAGGCAAGTCTAGAGAGGAGGTGAGCTCGCGCCGCGCAGGATCAGCAGTGTCAAACATGCCGCTGGCTATGGTCATGCGTTCTTCGATGTCAAGGCGGGACGCATATAACATCCCAGGGGTGCTGTGATACCTATCCGTCGCCTCACTTTACGGCGGATACATCGACTTTTCTTGGCTATTTTTATTATAGATCTAGAATGACGCATGGAGTCAACTGTCGATGGAGACGATTCGTATGTTGGGGATTTTCGCAGGCATGTGTTGTCTCAAATGCGTGAGTGAGATCTACTATATATATCGCACATGTGCTAAGATTGGTGCAGACTGACTGGGGGCGGGGTGTTCTTGTTCCCGCTCTTTGTGCCGTCGTTGAAAGAACATCTGAGCTTGACGCAGTCGGAGCTGTCGACAATCGTCTTGGCGTGAGTCGGCTCCGGAAAAATAGAGCTGAATGTGGACTGAGTATATGCGCAGCGGGATGATGGGCCAATACGCATTCGCGGCAGGGTGGGGAGTCGTAGTAGACCGAATCGGACCTTGGGCGTACGTTTCTGTTCACTTCGTACCTACCTTTCATCTCATCTCCCGCCCACCGTATCACAGGTGCTCGCTCAGCGCCAGTGCGCTCTTTCTCCTGTCATACGGTGTCTTCGCGTACCTGCTCGCCAATGATCTAGGCACGTACCGTACGCTTGCCGGCTTGTTTTTCGTAGCGGGCTGCGGCCGCGTCGCGTCGTATTTTTCGGCGATTTTTTCGTCGCGCACGCGTGGTTCCGGCTTGGCGACGAGCGTGCCGCTTGCCCTGTCGGGCCTGTCGCCGTTGTTTTTGTCGTACGTTGCATCCCTGGATGTGTTCCAAAGCGCCGATGGGACGTTGGATACGCCAAAGTTTGTAGGGTGGATGGGTGTCGGGTGTGGCGTGGTGCATACTATTGGTGCGATTGGGCTGAGGCATGTGAATGACCCGTTTGAGGAGGAGGAAGACGAGAGGCAGGCTCTGTTGGGTGAGCTGGTAGACGAAGATGACAAGTTGATGATGAAGCAGGGCGAGGCGATTCGGGCGGGTTGTGTGCTTGTGCACAAGGTCGAGCCAGATGGGAGCGTGGTTGGGTTGTTGAAGGATGGGTCGTTCTGGACGTATGCGGCGGTTGGAGTTGTGATTACTGGGACTGTGAGTGAACAAGCTTTAGCGAAACGGGTTTACTGAGAAAAGGGATTAGGCTGAGATGGTGATATCGAATATAGGCTCCATCGTCATGGAGTTTCCGGGCGCAGAGTCGGCGGCAACACAGGTTCGGTTGCTATCCATCGCAGGGACCGTTGCGCGGCTTTGTACAGGCCCGTTGGCAGACATCATCAGTCCTCCTATCAACGAGGGTAGTATGTGTGTATGCGGACCAATCGAGCGACCGGGGGTAAATCGGATGGTGTTTCCGATGGGTTTTTTGGGAGTGCTGGCCGCGGTATATTTGTGGACTGCGGTGTACATGACGAGTGCGAGCGAATTGTGGGTCCTGTCGTTGGGGACTGGACTGGCATACGGAGGGTCGTGGGCCGTGCTGTGAGTACCATGCATACCTTGTCATATTTTTTGTTGATAGTCTGGCAGGCCCAGCATTACGGGCGCGATCTGGGGCGAGCGAAACCTTGGTCGAAACTTTGGGATCTTGTCCTACGCGCCGCTGGTGGGAACACCGATTTTCACATACCTATATGCGTGGTCGACCGAGGTAGGGCACCCAGAGACCGTTAATTGGCGGACGACGTTTGTTATATGCACTGCCGCCGCGGGAATAGCAATAGGGGGGTGTATGGCCCTTTGGAGATGTTGGCATGGGCGCTTGTAGCCCGAGGCACATGTATGTTACCTTATCGGTGGTGCGCCGCCACTCGAGTACGATAATTTAATGCGGTGGCTGTTGGGTACAAGGCCCGAGGCGTTGTGGGCAGCACACCCACCTTCTGTGAGCTGGCGGGGTTCCCAGGGTGTCTGGGCTTTTCCCCTGCAAAATCTGATTTTCCCGGCGCCTGGTCAGGGTTCATTTCCGGCGGCGCTTGGCAGGCATCAACCTGACGGCTTCAATGCGACTGGAGGCGTGAATCTCGAGCTCATCGTGGTTCTGCTCCCGACTCTGATCTTACCCCCGCCCAGTGCACCACGTCGCGACCAGCACGTCTGGCACCGTGCCGACTGCGACTGAGCGACCCCGATGTCAAAGAAGGAGCGCGCGGAATACCCCCCCTCCAGCTCACGCTACCACCGGACGTCACTGACCCCCCACTCCTCCCACAAGGCTGGCCTCGGCTCATCGTCCACAAAAGTCCAAGTACTTGGCGATGGATACCCTCCAGAGCGTGGATATGACTCCGAGGCCGTCCGCGACTCGCCCGCTCCACAGGTGACGGCAGGTTACCACACCGAAGGCCAACCGTCGACGAGCAAGCGCACGTCCAAGGACCTCTATCGCACCGCGCTCGACCCCGGTCGTCGCGTCCATGGCAGCCGTATGTCGAGCATGTCTGCGGGCCCCCAGACCTCGTTTGGTTACCCGTACGATATTCGCAGCAACCAGCTCGACAACGGTGTCAACCATGGTCTCATGCAAGGAATGCTAGATGGCGACGACTCGAATGCAGTACGTCTTGTGCTCTTTCGTTTCATGTCCAGCTAACCCTCGTCCTCGCAGGAGCAGAACAGCAGTCTGCGCCGCGTCAAGAAGGACAAGGAGCGTCGCCACCGTGACAGGGACAGGGACGCTCAAGCCTATGATCGACCTGATGCCCGAGCGGTCCCACCCGATGTCTGGATGCAGCAGGTCGTACCGCCTCAGGAGACTAAATCCTCCCGTTCGGGCAAGCGAGAATCGCGCTCGGCGAGGCGCCAGGACGAGACCCCGTTGCCGGTACGCCTAGTCCAACTTTCCCCCTACAGTTCTGCGCTGACGCGTCCGATCTAAAAAGACCCAGCCAGATCTTCCTAGAACGGTCAGTCTTTGTCTTTGTGCTCCAAGGCGCACCAGCGCTTGCATCTCAATTGGCTAACTCTGAGGTTTTTGTAGTATCCCCAGACAGGTCCAGCACCAGTAGATTATCAGAAACATGCTCATCCCCAAGCATCGTATGCCTATCCTCAGCAGCCGGGGAGTTCTCTTCCCTATCGACCGGTCAATGCCACCCCGGTCCCTCCACCGCCTCACCATGATCACTATCGCCCAAACCCCTCAGTATCCGTACCCCCTGACAACTATGCGGCTCTGGTAGCACCGACGGCCGAGAACCAGGCCCAGATCAAGCCTCGCTACGAGTACGTCATAGACGACAGAGCAGGCCTGCGCTCGCCTCCACCCATCGAAATCCCCCACGCGTTCCCCCCAAACTCGGCGTACGATTACTATGGCCAGCCCGAATCACCTGCTCTTGCCCTCCCCCGAACGTTGGCACAGCTCAAGGCAGATGGTCTGATTCCACCCTCCCCAGCGCCTACGCAGAGGCGGACCCACCGTTCTGCCCGAAGTGAAGACGTAAACGGGGCAGGTGGATTTTTTGCCGATGGTACTCCATCTGGACCATATGGCTCGCACGCTGAGCATGCGCGCCCACCCCTTAGGCACCGGCCGTCGAGAAGCGAGCTTGGACTCGGCCAACCGCCTGTCGCCGCATCTGATGAACCACATGAGTCTCTGGTACGCCCTGTGCACGTAGGCCGCTCGGCGTCTGAAACAGTCATCCCGCAACAGTTGCCGACACCTGGAATGTTTGGGGCCGGACTTGCCGTCACCTCTGCCCAACGGGTTCCTGCTCCCGGCGAGCGGGGCGGGATTGCCATGCATCCTCAGCTACAGGAGTCGTTTGCGGAGTCGGCCAATGCCTCGAGGGCGCCGGTCAATGCTGCCATGGCCAATGCGGCGGTGCTCGGATACTCGAACGGGTTGATGGAGTCTGACTCGAGTAGCGCCAAGGACAAGGAGGTTTCGTCCCGCCGGACGATGAAGAAGGAAAAGAAGCCGAGACGGTCATCGAAGCAGCCTGAGGTCGTCCCACCACCACAACCTCAACCTCCGCCCCAGTTACAACCGCCGACGGACGCAGCGCACCCGGAGCCGAATAGGCAAATGCAAGCCGAGGCTGCGAGGCACTTGGTCATCGAGCCAAGCCCGCCGCCCGTAGTGGTTCAACATCCAGCTGGGACACGACCGCGTACGACGTCTGGAAAGAGCGTGGCACGGGATGAGGAGCCTGAGCCGGACACGGTCGTGTACCAGACGCCCGAGGAGATGATCCCGCGCCGGGTGAGCCGGTCGAGTCTGAGTCCGCCACCGCTCGGTTCGCGGCCGGAATTGACGTTTGCGGGCGCAGGAGCTGCTCTAGGAGCGAACGCGCCTCGTGGTGATGCAGGTCATGAGGCGCGTGGTGGAGGTGTGGAGACCTCGGCTCGGCGTGGGTCTCCTGCTGAGGATGAACGGGCGAAGTGGCCATCTATGGGTGCTGAGGAGCGCGGGAGACGGCCGTCGATCGAGACGCGCAAGGTTGGAGATGAGCATGGGCGCCGTCCGTTGGATCCGAACAAGCCAAATGAAGGGAACCCGGTCACACGCAAGAGTATGGAGTCGGATTCGTCGTTTCAGTCGTACGAGTCGGCGGTTCTGGCTGGGTCTACGGCTGCTACACACGAACAAGAATATGCGTCGGCGAAGGATGCGATGTCTCCCCGCTCCAACTACTATTCGGTCGCCGCAAGTGTCAGGAGTGTTGCTCAGAGTGTCGCAGAAGGGGCGAGGAACATTGCCAATGAGGCAAGGAGCATGGCAAACGAGGTGCGTGAGTTGGGTGCGACGACAGTGATTGTGCAGTCGCCGCCGGCTGTCAGGGCCCCGCCGCCGACTTTGCCGCGACAGGGTGGTATGCGTACGAGTTCCGCCCCCTCGACAGCCAGCGGCTTTCCTGCGCTTGCTAAACACCTGGCACCCAGTGCTCCCACCAAGGTCTTGGTGGCTGTTCCACCAACACCGATAGTACGCCCCACGGATGTGGCGCCACGGCCACCGGGAGAGCCCGAGTTCAACGTTCGGCCACGTGCGCCTTCTGGGAGCATGCCTGTATCTCCACCTGTCGTTGATGTTCCTCCGCACCGTGCGACTATCGATGCTCACATGAGGGAGAATGTTCCTCCGGTTACGGCTGTGGACGAAGAGGGACGATTGACTCGCGCTCCGGCCGTCTCGCAAACGATGCCCGCTCGCGCTCCCCGGCATTCGCTCACACGCCAGGCTCCACCTCCGATCGGGATCGTTACACCCGTTGCATCGCCTCCTCAACCTCATGCCCAGGCTCAGCCATCAGATACCCAGGCTAGTGCTCTCCCAAAGAACTTGCAGCAACAGCAGCCAACCAGAGGTTCCAAAGAGTCGCTCGTGGAGCAGAATGTCAAGGCGTCCGGCAAGAGCAAATCTTCGTCGCGCTGGTTCTGGAATAAGTCGAAGCCGGCAGAGACTACTCAAAAGGTGCCCCCACCTGTTCGCGCGCAAGCCCCGTCTCCTGCACCACCATCTATTACTTCTCCGCCTCCGTCTGCGCCGCCTCAACGCCTGCGCCACCCAAGTCTCCTTAATGGCCTGATGATGGGCACCCCAATCTCCAAGAGCAAAAAGGCACCCGAGCCTGCTCACCCCGGTCCAAGGCTCAGCACTGAAATCTACCAGTCAATGGACAGCACACCCTCGTCGCTCTCGCTCGAAGTTGAGCCCGAGCCTGTAAAGAAAGGGGTGTTCGCGACGCTCAAGAACACCTTGAGAAGAACGCCATCGTCGTCCAAGATTAGCCACGGGTTCTCGCGATCCATGTCGAGGTTGCCTGGAACCTCGCGCGAGACGGTCGCTGCTCCGCCCCCGCCCGGTGCACCATTGGCGAGGTCGTTGAGCGCAAAGGACTCGACATGGCCAATGTCCCCTCAGCGGGTCAAGGAGCCATTACGCCCGACGAAGGACAATGTAGACGTTCCGCCACCACCTCCAGCCATTCCTGCGACCGCACCTGTGCCCCCACCTGCACCTGCACCCGCGCCTGCTGTGCCCGTACCTGTAGCTGTGACCACACCTGCTCCCCCACCTGCACTTCCAAAGGATCGAGCACCGGTACCGAAGGAGCCACGTGCACCCGAAGTCGTGCCTGTCAAGGATGAGCGGCGGCCGTTTGGGAAGGATGTCCCGATCGTTGACAAAGGGCGGAGTGCTGCGCCTGTTGCACCCCGTGCTCCGGCTCCTGTTGAGCAGCCCAAGTCGAGCCGGACGTTGGTGGATGAGACTGGTCGTCTGGTTGACAGTGCTGGTCGCCCTATTGGCAGCACTGGTCGACCAACCGCTGAGAGTGGGTCGAGAGGGACGACGGGCCAGAGGTCCAGTGTTCAAGTTGCTCCACCGTCCCATCCCCGTGCTGCGTCGCCGCCACTCGTCGGCCGACCCGTTGCTGCAACACGCGTGCCTGCGAATGGCCCAACCGGCATCTTCACCTCTGCCCCTCAACCTCGTTCCTCGGCCCAACCAGCCCCCGTCGCTTCGCATTCCCGAGCGCAGCCCCGCGATCGTAGTCGTTTATCACGCGATCCCGGTCCTATGGCCACTCCTGGGCCTGTGCACAGTAGCCTGCGGACCCCGCGACCGCGCGAGGCCATTCCCGCACCTGTCCTTGTCACTGAACCGGCTGATCCTGTGCCCGAGTTGGGATTGCCAACACCTGAAGCGACGCCGCGATCGTCTCCCACGGGAGGGGCGATGTTCGATAACCATGACCCCACGCAGGCACCACCACCGCCGAGGGAGAAGAACCGGCCACCCAACATTGTTATACCAAAGCCGGACCTGGCGGCTGCCGTAGGCCAAAAGCTAGCAACTGGAACCGCTAACGGTGGACCACATCTCAAGTTTGACCACCGTCAGAAACGTGCGGTGTCGATTGCAAGTTTGGAAGCTGTCACTGGACAAGAAGTGTGTTATTTGTCTACCGCTTTAGCTTAGGAGGTTGTGTCTAACAGTTCGCGTGCAGGCTCATTTTCGCTCCGAGGCATCCTCGATCCGAACTGTCACCCCAGGACCTGGCCAAACTTCTTTCCCTCTGCGAGACCCGCTTACAGCGGCGCACGATTGGACGGCACTTCAGCTACAGGAAGACAAGCTCGCGGCGCGGCGTGACTCGATCTCACGCGCATTGGAAGAAGATAACAACAGAAGGAAGCATCGTGGTGGTCTCAAGAGGTCGAGGGGTTCACGCAAGCCTGGCGTTGCATTTGACTTCCCTGGCCCGGTGATTGACGAAGATGGAGAAGAAAGAGAGGATATGAGGCAAGCGGATATCGAGTTGACGTATGAGCTCGAAAGGGTGAAGAAGCGGTACAAGTGAGAGTGCTCAGGACACTGTTTCGGTGTGTTTCTCTTTCTTATCGGTTCAGTCTGTTGCATGCTACATACGCGTCGCGTTTATACCAGTCCATGTTCGTCTGTTTATCGATACACTATGCGCACTAGTTTTTTTTTTCTTTTGTTTTCTTTTGTTATTGCTTTTTCGTTATCCCAGCCGGGGCATGTACTTATTCGTTGGCTTTGCGGCTTTGTCGAAATGTACTTTTATTGGAGCGGTTCTTGGCATACGTCTCTTTGGGGCTAAGGATATGCAAATATATTTATTATAACGTTTCACCCGGATAGCACTTGAGCAATGGTCATACAATGAGTGGGTAGGTATGAAGGGTCTCATGGAAGCAAGTAACTTAAAAATGGACCTGGAGAGCCTTGCTCGTGTCAGATTCCTGGGGGCAGTACGGACATTTCACTCGGCTGCGAAAAGTTAGTTCCTGGGCCATTCTTAGGGGTGGGAAACGACATACTTGGCTGAACCTTTAGTAAGTCTGCTCAGACTTTCCTTCGCAACGACATGTCCGCACTCGAGCATCATCGCAGGATTGGTTTCCGATGCCTGTTCCTTGGACACAGGGCAAGCGAAGATAGAGTGGTACCGGTGTTGAGGCGGGAGCGGAATCTCGATCTACAAGCACCGCCCGGAGCTCGATTGTCCAACGTTTGGGGCACCCGGACTAAAATAGACTTACCGGTAGTTCATCCACGCTGCTCCACTCGGTCCTCGAATCCTTCATTATCCTTCGCCCCTTTTCAATCCTCGCCAACGCACCGGAACCTCCGATATCAATAGCAACCTTCATCGGGACTTGCTCCCCTAGCCCTAGCCTCGCACAGTATTCCCTCGCAAAGAGCGATGCTGCGTCTGGTCCCTGTACGAGATCCGCGTACGGCGAACCTGCGAGTCCCGGCTGAGCGTAGAGCACCGAGGCGAGCAGGCGCCGGACGGCTGGACCGTGTTCGGCATAAAGCGCGGGGAAATGTTGGCGGGAGTATGCGATGGCTGTTTGGCGGGCGTTTGGGTCGGTTGGTGAGAGAAGTAGAGCTAAGAACTGGGCACGGTGGAGGGCGAATTCGAGAGTTGAGAGGCGGGAAGTTAGGAAGGCACGGTTGGATGCACACCAGCTGAATGAGAATCATATGGTTAATTGTAATGAAGGAAAGAAAGAGCCGGCGTACTCGAGGGCGGGCTCAAAGCTGTTGGCCGCGAGGGCAGTAAGGATACGATGCATGTCAACAAATTGGTCGTGAAAGGCGGGTGGAGTGTTCATGCATGATTCCTAGATACTAGCGTAAGTCAAGGGCATACGATATATGATAGTATAGACTTGCTTCTATGAATGTGTGAGCCACGTTGAACGAACCTGTCCTAAAAAAGTGCATAGCGATGGTTCGCTCAAGTGCGTCCATCGCAGTCTCGGATGTAAATAGTGGTCCAGTATCAGGCAGTGGCGTGGGGAATTTCTACTTTCTTTCAGAATCCAGCCCAGCCGTTCTCTTGAATACACACCTTGTCAAGTAGTTTTCCTATGCGACCAAGACTAGCGTACACCTCCTTTTGCCGTTCTTCGATGTCCTTTCGCCTTTCCTCGACCACCGTTATAAGCGACACAAGATCATCTTCGCTCAATGCACTAGAGTTGGCCTTTGATTCGCCCTCGGCTAGTTCAGCAACGGAGAGCTTGTCTTTGAGTCCATGTAGGTGCGAAAGCAGGGCATCGAGCGACTGGCCAACAGCTGGGGCAGGGGCCTTTGTCTTGGTCTTCTTTGTGCTGGCATTTCGAGAGGTTTTTCCGGTAATGTCTGTTGCACTCTGCAGTTTGCT
>WSLN01000173.1:0-25021 GCA_019677355.1 Ceratobasidium sp. 370
GCAAGGATTGCGTGAGCAGGCGCAGGGCGGGGCGGTGGGGTATGAGACTGATCCATATGGGTACGACGATGGGCACGACCATTCTCATGGGGAGCACGGACACTCGCACGGGGGTCATGACCATTCACACGATGACCACGGACACTCACACGGTGGCCACGGACACTCGCATGATGACCATGGCCATACGCATGACCGCCCGCACTCGCATGACGACCACTCTCATTCACATTCGCCGGGCCTAGATCCAGGTACGCGTACGCCGGTGCTTGCGGAAGAGGATGGTCCGCGTACACCCGTACCCGGTCAACATATGCACTTGCACACTCACTCATTGTCGCGTTCGTTTGCACAGATGGGACTGGGGCTCAGCCACGGCCCGGTGTTTAACGCGTCCCACTCGGGGGGTGGCCATGGGAGCAGGGAGGAAGATGTGGAGACAACAGCAAGTGGGCAAACTGGGCCAAATGCAGTTGGGGGTAGCATTACTAGCATAGACGATTAATGACATAAAAGCGTCCATACCAATCTCGGTGCGTCAAGCGCCGGACGTGTCGAGTCACGTGCCCAAAGAGCCCTTGGCAAACGCCACCACACTTGCGTTATTCGCGATGAACTCACCTCCGTCGCCGTCGCCTTCTACTCCGTCTTCTGGGGATGGCTCACCTGCACCTGTTGCAAATGAAATACCGCCCGCGGCACCCTCAACCGCGGTGGGTGTGGCTGGCCCGTCGCCGAACAACGCCAAACGGCGCCTGCCCTCGAGTAGCGTTCAGTACGGGGCTGCGAACCGCCGCCGACGCGAAGAGTCTGTGCGCGAAGAAAAGGAAAAGCCGGGCGAGCGAGAGCGCAGTGAGCTTGCCGATGTTGAGCTCATGAAGTGGCTCAATGCGAGTACGTATCTCGGCTGGAGCTGTAATCGTGATTACTGACTTGAACAAGTTATACGAGATCCATTCGACGAAGACGTGGCTGTGCTTTAGTGGCTATGCTGTGTGATGTATAGATAACATGAATACATGTGGGTGATCCGATGGCACGGGTCAGGACCCGAAGAAAGTAAGAGTGAAATTGCGAAGCGAGGTGAACGACGACGAGCGGCACACGGGCGATGAGCAACGTGCACTGGCAGGCCAGGCCGAGCGATGACGATGGCGCGCGGAAACGAAACTCGCTGCTCGGCGTGCTTGCGCTGGGGCGGGGCCGCCGGGTGTCCCGCCAGGAAAAAGGCAAGCAGCGCGCGAGCGTTGACCTCCGCGACGTCCAGGAGCACGACGATGACGAGCACGAGCAGTTGCGCGCCGCGGCGGCGAGGTCGGCGGGGTTGCCGTCGATACTGCCCGAGTTAGGCGAGGGGGACGGGGACTCGACAGTACGACGAAGACCACCGGCACTCGACTTGCACGATAAACAAGCAGCGCGGGACGAGGCGGCAGCCAAGCTCTGTGGACTAGTGCCCCCGCCAGCACCACCATTGCCTCCGGTTCCAGTGTTCCCCTGCGCGCAATCTGCTCTCGCCGCTCATACGCAACTTAGTGGCCCCCTGCTCAAACACCATCCGCCGACGGCCCTTGCACGACTCGTGGGGACCAAAGCTTGGAAGCCCCGCCATGTCGTTCTGTGCACGTATTCGCTACGCAACTGCGCATGCGCTCGACCTCACCGCTCATCAGGCGTCTCGATTTGCGATGCACCGACACGTACCCTCGCCTGTCTCCACATCTTTGCCACCCCTACTCCTGATGCGCTAGAGCTCGCGCGGCTCGTTGTCACCGAGGACAGGTATGTTTCTTTATTACTCTGTTGCTTACGCTCATATCCGTCCAGTGTTGTATTTGTAGTCGAGCCTACCCTGTCACCCGACGACAGTCGCCGCGGGCCCCGAGACGTCGCCGACCGCAAGTGGGTAATACAGGTCCGAGGCATCAACGGTGCACCCCCTCCACCCATTGCGGACCGTCAGCCCAGACGAATACTCAGTCGCCGGCGCGAGTCTGTTGGTATCACGACCGCCAGCCTCAGGTCGGGCATCAGCGGCCGCCCACGCACCGTCGCTAGCCTCGGCGTCGCACCAAACTCGAATAGTGCCCCCGGTCTCGGCTCGGCGCTCAATCTTACACTCGACGACGATGCTCAAGTCCATGCCGTCTGGTTTCTTCAATGTCCCGACGCCGATGCTCGCCAGCGCTGGACATCTTGCATCAAGCGTGCGGTCTTGCTCCAAAGGTTAGCCTTTGTTTCACCTCTTTCTCTTTCTGTCTTTTTCGCCGGTCCCTGCCTCCGCGTGTCTGAGACAGCAACCAGGAACGTTTTGGGATCTACGTATTTCTATTTATTCGCGCCTCTGCCCATTGCCTCGTGTCATCACGGCTAACCTGATCGTTTTGTCGTCACAGGGCCGAGCGCGCCGGTTTTGGTGGTACAGTTCACTTTACGAGTGCAAGATCTGTCACCGATCCGTTACCATCTGGCGACCTCGACGTTGTGCTCGCCCTCCGTGCGCACGCTCAAAGTGCCCAGTTGCGAGCTTCGACTTCTTCGCCACATCCGGCTCCACCTATCCTGTCTCAGCCAGTGACACCAGTAACTGCCACGTTTGGTTCGGGCTTGACTTCTTCATTCGTCCCAGTCTTTTCCCCCACTACCACTACATTCTCTCCCACTTCTGCTGGCTTTCCTGCAGCGTCGGATCACTCACACACCGATGTGCTCTCTCTGGCTTTCACGCGCTCTCAAACGCCAACGTACGCGCCTTCGGTTCATACTACGCACACTACTCAAACTCAACCCCTGCCCGACCGTTCTCGGCCGCGCAGTAATACTGTCACCAGCTCTACACCCGTCCAGGCTCTGCGTGGGTTCTTTTCTCTTGGATCCGGCGGCTCGCGGCCGCCTTCGAGAAGCGCATCCGTCACGGTTGGAGGCGCCAACAACAATATTAGCGGAGGCAAAAAGTCGAGAACTCGTGCTGCCTCTTCATCAGCGGCTGCGGTTGGGGCTCTCCAGCAGTCACATCCGTACGCTGTCCCTGTCCCGCCGTTTGGTCATGCGGAAGGTCAGAGTCCGGCGCCAACGAGTATATCGTTTGCGTCCGCGCTCGACCAGGGCGACACGTATCCATACTCGCAGCCCCAGCCTCAGCCGCACCCTTACGGCCCTGTTATGCTAGGCACACCCATTTCAGCAGGGTTGGGTAGTATGGATCTTGGGGACCGTGACCGGGAGAGGGAGCGGGAGCGGGACGAACTTGGTAATGGTGTATTGGGGCTGAATTTTGGGTATGGAAGCGCTGGGTTGCCTGGGCTCGGTGTCAATGGGCTACCTGGACTTGGGTCGAGCGGGATTTCAGGTTTACCTGGGCTGAGTGGGAAGAGCCCGGCGGGGTCATCTGGGGGAAAGGGCATGGTTACGTCTTTGCCGCCTCCGCCGCGTGCGAGGAGGGCTGGGAGTGTGAGTCATGTGCTACCTGGGCGGGCGCAGGACGATGGTTCTGTGACAGGGGCGGCGATGGGGCGGGTAGAAGAAGAGAGTTCGGTTCTGGGATCAATGCGGAGTAGAAGGCCACATACGACCGAAGGAGCGCTGCGACGCGAGGAACCGGACGGTGGCTCGAGACGACCGAGCTTAGTGCCGATGATGTCGCTGTCGTTTGGACAGGTAGATGGCCTCACGGAGAGCCCTTCTGGGGGTGAGGATACAGACGGAGAGTACGAGGAACAAGGCGCCTCGTGTCAACGAGAACCACGCGTGCTCCCGCCCCAGCTTGCCCCGCCGTCGGCGCCGCTGCCGCTCCCACCTGGGTCGTGGCCGGTCGCGAGCGACTCATCGCGGGCGAGCGCATACAGTGTTCAGACGACGAGTACGAGCACAGGCGCGCGGGTGTCGGACGTGCGTGGCAGCTTGGATACCCGGGGCAGTGTGGATGGGCGTGGTGGTGCTGGCTCGAGCAACGGTTTGGATCGGTCGCGACTTTCTCTAGGAGACGGACCTCGCCCCAACGCGGATGCTTCGTGGTCGCGTTCGCGCGTGAGCTTGGGCGATGCTCCTCGAGAGAGTCCAGGAGCATCGCGTGCCCATTCGCGGGTTTCACTGGCGCTGGTGAGAGGCATGTTGGCTGAGCATCCAGAAGGTGACGGCTGGGACGATGGCGAGGGCCCTGGAACGACAGGGAGCTATCAGGAGAGTCCGACATGGACGAGTGTACGAGAGAGCCCAACCCGAACGAGGGAGAGCCCAACGCGGCCGAGTGGGCGGGGGACCTCACCGATTGCGTTTGCGCGCCGGAGTGCGACCGACTCGGTGCCAAGTTCACCGTCGAGTCATGCTGATGGACCGGCGCGCGAAGGACCGTCGCTCTTTTCGCGCGAGTTGTTTGGGTCTGCGGTTATCTCGCGCGAGCTTGAAGGCGACCAGTTTTCTCATCCGTTTGCGTCGCAGGGCCAGGGACGGCGAGCGCATCGGCGGGCCGGATCGTATGGCGGCCCGACGTTGTTTACTATTGAGGACTTACCGGTGGGTAGGAGTAAGAGTCAGCGGGGCAAGTCGGAGATGTTACCGCCCGCTGCACCGCCGCCAAGTGTCCCACTTCCGCCTGTGCCTCCACCGACTGCCCCGCTTCCACCTCTACCTGTGTCGTCGCGACCGGTGACGCCTGTGTCCAGACCGCGCACGCCGTCCAGGCTAGGTATTGCGTCACCCCAGACTCCGGGCTCTTCCGCGATACAACTTGCCGTCCCTCCTGTTGCGGCACCTCAACCCCGACATACTTCGTTGCGGACGCGATTGAGAATGCTGTCTGCCCCGTCGCCCGCACCACAGTCTGCGCTTCCAGAGCCGCCTCGGGACCTCAGTGTACTGACCGAGGATGATTTGGCACAACCGATCAGCAAGGTCCCGATCTCGTTGCTTGTGAGGGACGATTCAAGTGCCCGAAAGGCCGCAAACGAGCCAGGTGCTAGACGAGAGGGCGCACCGAGTTTGCCTCCACCACCACGCATACGAATAGTTCGACAGCACTCGCACTCGGCGTCGTCTGACCGAGAAGGAACATCCGAGGGTCGACGTAGTGATGAGTCTGGGACGGGGGGAAAGATAGTGGGGACTGGACTGCAGGATTCGGCCGTTCATTTGGAGAACCGGAGTAGTGATTGATTGTATATATTATCTCTTCTTTTTATCATTTTTCCGTCTCTGCTGCTGTCTTTTGTATGTAGAGCTCGTTATTTAACGCAATTCGGGCTATTTCGCACATGTTCCTTTCGGACGGGATCGGCGTCGCACGTGACCTGTCCCATATATTAGGCGACGATTTCTCACTTTCTTCAATCTTTTACCCTCGCTATGCTGTCCCGTGCTGCCCTCCGTGCTGTTCCCACCGCCCGCGCGTTCTCCACTTCGAGCGCACGGCTCACCAAGGTCGCTGTCCTCGGCGCTGGAGGCAAGTCCAATCTTGAACTCGAACAATTTCGCACGCTGACCTGATCGACGATGTACAGGAGGAATCGGTCAACCCTTGTCGCTCCTGCTCAAGCAAGACAAGCTCGTCTCGTCTCTGAGCTTGTACGATATCCGCGGCGCGCCTGGTGTCGCGGCCGACGTCTCGCATGTCGACACGCCCTCGACGGTCAAGGGCTACCCGCAGGAGAAGCTCGCCGAGGCGCTGAACGGCGTCAAGGTTGTTGTTATCCCTGCGGGTGTGCCGCGTAAGCCGGGTATGACGCGCGACGACCTGTTCAACACCAATGCGGGGATTGTGCGTGATTTGGCCCAGGCGGTTGCGGATAATGCGCCCGACGCGCACATATTGATCATTTCGAACCCTGTCAACTCGGTTAGTCCGGGTTTATGCGTGGGATCGAGTGTCGACTATTGACGTTTTTCGTGGGTAGACCGTTCCGATCGCGGCCGAGGTGCTCAAGAAGGCTGGCAAGTTTAATCCCAAGCGGTTGTTTGGTGTGACGACTCTGGATGTTGTCCGTGCTGCGCGGTTCTTGTCCGAGGTTGACGGTGCGGCGACGCCGGACCAGTGCCCTGTTACCGTTGTTGGTGGACACTCGGGTGTGACGATTGTCCCACTTTTGAGCCAGACTGAGGGTCAGTGCTAGATAGTGTTGGGTTGAGGCAGGGGGAAACTGATTGGTGGGTAGTTGGCAAGTCGCTTTCGCCCGATACCGACAAGTGGAAGGCGCTGGTGAACCGCATTCAGTTTGGCGGCGACGAGGTCGTCAAGGCCAAAGACGGTGCTGGAAGCGCTACGCTCTCCATGGCATACGGTACGTCCAACTGTTTTAGTGTGTATACGAATTGACCCAACCCCGCTTATAGCCGCTGCCAAGTTCACCAACCAGCTCCTCCGCGCCCTCGGCGGTGAAAAGGGCATTGTCGCGCCCACGTTTGTCAGGAGCAACCTCTATGAGAGTGAGGGCGTCGAGTACTTTAGCAGTGCCGTCGAGCTTAGCGTACGTCTTTTGTCCTCGATCCTTCGCGCGCTTGCTTACTCTGTTTTAGACTGAGGGTGTGGGCAAGATCAACCCTGTCGGCAACGTCTCCCCTGCAGAGCAGCAGCTCATTGACGCGTGCTTGCCCGAGCTCAAGAAGAACATCGCCAAGGGCGCCAAGTTTGTCACTGGTGCTTGAGCGGTTGGTCCCCGGAGGCAGTGTTTGTCAAAAAAGAAAATTATCAATAACCAGTTCGCTTTCCTTGAATGGATCGTTGCTTTGAATTAAAAGACTTTTGGGGATGATCCCGATACTGTAAAATTTAGCTCCGCTGAGACCCATTTCCAAATGGGTGTGGCCTAATTATGTGGGTCTTATTACTTGATCTTCATTCAACCACCACCGAACTTGACGTCACACTGGAGTGGTGATATTTTGGACATATTGAGCCTAAGCCTACATATATACAATGGATGAGGAGCTTGGTGTGGAGCAATCGAGAAAGGCTGCAGCGAGGGAATGGGAAGAGGAAAACAACGATGGGAGGAGGGAAGGTGCGAGCTCGGGGAACGTCGCCAGGAACACGCTGGAGAGTCGTGAAGGTGTGTTTAACTCCACTCGCCTCCTCAACATTATTAACTTGCTTGTAGAAGAACTGCGAGCGATGCTCGCGCACCAACTAGAGCTCGAGGTCGCACTACGCAAGAGGGTCACCAAGGTCGTCGAAGCACGAATTCAATGGGCTGAGCGTTTGAAGACTATACTCATACAAGGTGTGTCTACTGTCGTAGTCGCCCCTATGCCGACTTTCTGAAGTTTCGAATAAGGCTCAGGGGAACAAGCCGCGGCCGACCCAACCAGGTTCAAGCAACAAGTGCTCGAAGAGTTTCGCGCCGCTCACGCTCCGCTTGACCTCGACTCTCACATAGTACATCCTCGAGGCTCTTTCCTCCTCCACTCCCTCCCAGACACACTTTCCCAAACTTCGGACCCTACTAGCGCTCCCCCCTCAACCTCCAAACAACTCTACCTCATCCCACCCACCTCCGAGCCTACACCCTTCCCCCCTCTCCTCCTTCTCACCTGTCCCCACCCCTCATGTCCCACTCCACACCCCAGCACAACCCTCCAAGGTCTCCTCAACCACGCGCGCATCACGCACGGACCTTCCTACGCCTTTGCCTCGCACGACGAATTTATCGCATCCCCTGGAGCGACGAGTGTACTAGACGCCAAATTCGAGCCAGAACGGTATGCTCGCGTGTTGAGCGAGGGTGCGAGGGTCAGTGCGAGCGGGGTGAGAGGTTTGAGGGCTCTGCTTGAGGGTGCGTTTAGTGGCGGGGAAGGGAAGATGGGGTTGGGGTTGAGTGCGGACACGCCGGCGTTGGCTGGGTTGCTTGGACGAAAGACCCGTAAGGGAGAGATTAGGGCGTTTGGGCAGGATGAGGAGGTAGATGTTGAGGGGGTTGAAGAGGGTGGGGCGAGGAAGGAGTGGTGGAGGGGGTACGGTATATGGGCACCGAAACGTAAAGGAGAGCCCAAGGTGGATGCGCTGATGGATGAAGTGGAAGATATTGGCGCTGCTATAAAAGATAAGGACTTTCCTTCGATTTCTGCCCCCGTTCGAGGTGACGGCCCGGTGACAAAGCCATCCATTGAGCACACCCTGAGCTCTAGCCGGTTCCACATAAAAAAGAGGGTGGTGGTTTCGGATTGGAGTCAGTCGCTGCGTCGTTGTAAGTATCGTGTTGAAATTAACAAGATTTTATACTCACATATTTAATTCAGCACAAATTCAACCCGATGGTCCAACACATAGGTGGATGATTCGTCTCACTGCGCCATCCTACGTACGCCATATTACTTGGTCACTGCTAAACCACTGACATCACCGGTTTGCAGTCAGATCATATCACCACATTCCTGTCTGCTGTGCGTGTACAGTGCGCATCAATCCCACCACTTTTTGAAGATACCATCACCTGTTCTGCGCCTCCATTCGCCATCTCCCGGCTGTCCAGTGCGCCGTTCCTAGCGCGTGTGACGCTTGTGTTTGCGGATGAGTGCACTAAAGACGTTACCGTCACTCAATGGGTGGACGTTCGTATTATGTGCGCTAACTCTTGCTCGTGCTTATTTCCATCTTACAGCTCGACCCAATGCGCTCTGGGAGGCCCATCTTAGGAGCTGAACAGATCTTCGACGTTGGACTCGATCGAAATGCACAACTCCTGCCTGTCGATACTTCATCGGACAGTATCTCGCAGTCTATTCTTTGGGCAGAGGATCGAGGAGTCTCTAATCAAGCTACCCAGGGTAGGATACCGCCGTCACTCCCTCTTCTGACAGAACCTGCGTCAAACACGATAAAGCTTGAAATGGGTACGATGTCCTCCCCTCCCCAAGAAACTCCACTAGAGGAATCGTTACCGGAGAAACTAAAACCGCGTGCGTACCCACATTTATCTAGTATTGGCCACTAAACCCAACCTAGTGGGCTCTGATAGCGCATGAACGACTCATTCCAATCCTAAGCAAGCTCCGTTCAAGATTACCGTTGACGCTGGAAGGTATGTTGCGTTGGCTATTCAGGAGTTAGCTGACGAGCTCTGGCTTAGATGCCAAGGGTGGAACCATGCCAAGGGTAGCGTATATATGCTTTCCGACTCATTCGAAACTATTAGAAGCTCCGCACGGCAGGCGAAAAGCAGTAGAGGTGGCCTTTAGTTCACCTACTCCACCCTGCGCTCGCTGATCTGTGGAATTCCAGTGGCAATACACTCGAGCAATGCTCAAGATGCTCACCGCAGAGTATGCAGCTTACGATGCCGACCTGGACCCAACGCTGGTCGAGAGCCTTAGTGCGGCGCAGCTGTACGCATACTTAGCTGCAGAGAAGGTGTTTCCACGACCGGAACCCCCAAAAAACATGATAAAGCTCGAAGAAGAAGCTGAAACTGTACCCCCTGCTGCTATAGCCAATCTCGCGCATGGCTCGCCCAGATACTGTGGCGTTTGCGGGCTGAATGTCTCGTCTCATCCACCGACACCCTACCCTGCGGATACTTCTGGTTTCGCTTGCCCACCTTCGAGCTCTTCTCATCGCCCCATATGCGATATCGGACTCTGGACCACGCTAAGGCCTATTCGAAATACTATTCAACGAATCAATCCGATTTATGGTCTCATCACTACCCAAGGCGCTCGAGAATCACTTCGGGGTGCATCCCAACTGGTCGAGTGTGCCTCTCCGCAAATGACGCTCGCTTTTCACGTTCTGACAAAACTCTGGGGTCTGAAAACTTTTGGCTACTCTGCGAAACGGCGGAACCCTGCTACCACTCTAGATAGCTTGCAGGTTGCTGAAACTCGATTCCCTCTTGAGCTCCTCGGGATCGACACATCCCATGTGGATCGGACCCTAGCCCCTCATGCTTTGCTAGCTCTTGTCGCAGAAATTTTTATCAAGCGACTTGTTCGAGAGGCACTGAGAGCTCGCGCCGAAACACTAGGAGGGTTAGCTGGAGGAACCGGTCCTACCCTCTTAACGGCAGTGCATGTATCTCGAGCGTTGATGGACGGCCGAGGTTCCGAAGGATGGCTCCCGTTGATGGCAGTGGCGCGTGTTGGAGTGGCCCATGTGGATGGTGTCTAGGAACAAGCATGCCCACACGCAACCTTCACATCTGCCAAACGCCAACTCCTCCCACAAAGGAGAGCTGGGCCCCGCGTCAAATGACCGAACACCCGAAGAGGCGCTTTGTGTGTTCTAACGACCCTTACTATACCTTTGCCCCTACACCGCCGAATCGCGGAACATAGACTAGGGGAGCACTTCCAGGTTACAAATCCCCCGGCGACACATGGCTATGCACACAGACGGATAGCCCGCTGCTCCGGACCTCCTTTCTCCAATACCCACGCACGACACCAGAATCACTCCACCCAAGATGATACGCAAGCGGCCTGCGTCTACCCTGCGCCGCTAATGCTGTACCGTGCAGTGCGCCAGTGATCACGCCACTCGCCATTCTTCCACTTTTGCTGTGATGGCCAAACAAATTTCCCGATTTGGATACTCCGCCCTTTGAACCACTTACTTGCTTCTCATGATCACCTGTCAATGCATTGCATAGCTGTTGGTCCAGCTCCCCTCGGTACCCGGTATATAAGGCTTGGGCAAGGTGCTTGCACCCTATTTTCGCACCCCTCGACCCCGCACCGTATAACTTCTTCTCTCCGTTTAGTTTATTGTAACAGGAATGTGCTGGCAAATTGTGTGCGTATTCGCGTTCAATACGCTTGATATTCTCGTACCGACATTTGGAGGCTATAGGGAGCAATACAAATTTGAAGGATGTGGTCACACTGTGAGTATTTAATCTCCCGCTTGGCGAAAGTCGAACCAACGAGTTCGTAGTGCGATATGGAAGGCCCGATTGTTGGCGTGAAAGGTAATGCGATTCTATACCGAATCCAACGATTAGGATACTAAACGTACGTCCGATAGATTGTATGAAATCGAACTGTAAGAAAAGCAGGAAGCATTCACCTGATTGCAGGTCCAAAGCGTGTAGAACTGTTAGTGTTTCCATCTGCCGTTTTAATTAGCTACTAATACATTGAATAGAAATATGGTCCCGATATCAATCCGTAGGTTTTATGCTCCTCCCACCTTCGTCACTGAATTGACATCTGATCCTCAGCCAACGACCCAAAAATGGTTACTGCAGCGAAAAGTGCACTTACTCGCTAATGCATTAATGTCTCACTGACTTGATTATCCCCGCAGGTGCTCCCATAGGGCTGAACAGTCTTGCATCATTGCATGAGACCAAGCCTCGCCTCCCTTTCCACTCGCTGCTGCATTTTTACAGATACCCTCGGACCATTTAAAATACCTCTATATGCTCCGTTGAGACACCCCGTAGCTTGGTATGCTATAATAAAGAGACTTTGAGCTTTAAACCGCATATATTCCGTTTGATTGTATTATTCAAGAAGGTGCATACAAATACAAATTTGTTTGTGGTCAAGTTCAGTAACACAAACGTTCACTCTGTAAGGAACGTCGGGTATACTTGTCCAATCTGGTAGAAGAACCACCACGAGCGACCACCGGCGGTAGGATCCTTCTTTCCCTTCTTTTTCTTCTTCTTCTTAGGGGGTTCCCCCTCGGCGAGCTGAGCAGCCTCTGGCGCGTCTTCGTCCTTTATGGCAGCAGGGAGCTCGGCTACCTGAACAAATGTCCCACTGACGACCATACCCTTTCCAAAGCGCAACGCTTCGAGGAATGTTTCATCGGGGTGGACCAGCACAGTGATGTTGTCAGAGAGAGGATCGTGAGGGCCAACCCAGCCAAACTTGGCGTCATCGATAGGAGGGCTCAGCATGACGGGCTTGTTGACACACGCCCCCGACATAGGGGCGTTTTTCGACTGTGGAGACGGCAGGAGGGTCAAGCGGGCTAGACGCTGTTGCGCGATGTCACCAAAAGTTGGTGTGGTACCCGCGGGCGGAGGATTTGCGTTTGGAGTTGGCTCGACGACCGCGTCGATGATACGAGAAGACGCCTCGACTCGCAAGGTAACGTACGTGTCGGGGAGGTTATTCGGGCCAATAATGGCTTCAAGTTGTTCTTGTCCCGATGGGCCTATGTTCCCCCAGATGATAGCAGGGTCCTCTTCAGGTGGGGCCATAAACTCCTCTACGTTCCACGTCGACTCGCCCGCACCTCGTCCCCATGCCGGTTCCTCTCCATCGACTGTCTCCCATGTTTCGCCTGAATTGTCGGCACCAGGTCCCCAGCCACCCGCTGCACTCCAGCCGCTAGTATTGGACCATTCAGTTTGGTGTCCGTTTATACTGGGAGGTTCGATGGCGTCGGCGAGAAGTTCGGCCTCGGTAGAAACAAGTGGCTTGAAAGCACTCGGATCATCCGACTTTGGGGGGTCCGGTTTAGCGTCGACGCCCATGGAAGCAGCATTTTCGAGCTTCGTCTCTTCAGGCAGACGCCCGAAGACCCATCCCCCCTCGATACGCTGTCCCCAAATGAGACCACACGCCTTGCCCCAAGCGTCAGGGAACAAGCGGGCCAGCTTGGTTGTATGCGGCATCTCCTGTTTGGCAAGCTGTACGACCTTTTTGGCGCGAGTGATGCCATGCTTTGTGCCCTTTTCCGCCGACGTGAACACTTCGTTGTTCTCGAGAAAGTTGAGGAAGACTTCAACGAGAATCGGGGTGTCTCGAATTTTAAGTTCGTTCCTACCATATTTAGTAACAATGTGTCAAAGTTTGTGTGAGCGATCATAACGGCAAATCCTTTGCGGATAACACACCAGTAGACACCCTTGTCGTACGCATAAGACGTCAAAAACAGCTTGACCACCCGCTCGGGATCTTGGTGGAACGCGTCCAAGGCGCGCTCCCTCGCGGTTTCGGGCACTATTCTTGATCCCTCATTCTCTATCACTTCTTCGATTGTTGCGCTGGGTAGGGCATCACCCTCTGCGGCAAGTTCTGACTCGTCGTCCGAAACATCGTCGTCATCGTCATCATCATCGCCAGGTTCAGCCTTGGGATTCGTCTTGATGCCTTGAGGGTTGGGGTCAATCAGCCCGAGACAAATCGCAAACTGGGTGGATAAAATCATGTAAGATACCGAAGCCCCTTTTGCCGGCTGGACGTACCACTTGTGCGACTTGCTGTACATGCTGAGGGAAGCGGCGCTTCTCCATAAAGTCCTTGTGAGTTTGCAAGAGTCGGTCAACATACGTTTCGCGGCTGCCATCAAATAGTTTAAGCAGGATGCTCGTTTTCTGCTACTTCAACTCACTGGTCATATTTATAACGCCTGGACGATTTTGAATCTTCTTCAATTTCCTCCCACCACTCGAGCGGCACGTCGACTGTTTGGCCATCGACGGTCTTTTTCTTCTTGCGTCGCTTTTTCTTTTCACCATCGTGGCGCGATTCTAGCTCGATAGTAGGAGCCCCCACTCCCTCGGGCTTGGAAGTTTCGTCGTCGGGGTCGATCCATAATCCCGTGGCTACAAACTGGGAAAAGGGGACAATCTCTACCCCCTCAGGTTTGGTGGGGAAAGGCGGCCATTTGTACCACGGCACGTTTGCAGGCCAGTCTTCGGGTGCTCCAGTGTTGTTGTCCATGGGGAGTGTGGTATGAGTATGGGTATGGGTGGTGGATGGGAGAATGGGGTGGCTACGGGGTTTTATGCCAGGGTTTCATGCCATTCATAGTCACGAGGTCGATCACGTCAGCATAGAGGGAACCAACAAGTAGATCTGGAATCCACTCGAACGTTATAAGAATTACAATGAAAACGTAAGCGACATTCAGCAAACATTACATTACGCCTCCTCGGCAGCAGCAAGAGCAGCCTCATTCAGCGCCTCGGCCTCTAGCATAATCTGTTCCTCCTTGGCAGCGATTCTAGCCTGGACCTCCTCCTTTGCAATCGTCAACTCCTGGAATCGCGCCTGCAACTCCCGCTCACAGCGCTCCAACTGCTCGACCTCTTCTTTCAGCGCGTTGACGCGACGAGGCGCCGCAGCCTGCTCAACTGTCCGCAGGCGGGCAAAGGACTCAAGCTCGATGTGAGCCTTGAGGAGCTCGGCCGAGGCGTCCTTGATGCGTTTTGTTAGTGCGGCAGATCGAGCACTGTACCCTCCAAGAGTGACGCCCAGCTTCTTCTCGATCCTGGCGGCTTTGGCGGCGTCTTTGGTCATAGCTTCTCGGTCCTGCACCAAGAGTGCAGCAATACCAACGATCCGCTCCTTGGGCTCGAGAGACGAAGCGTCGACCCAAGCCTTGAGGTTACGATCATAAGCCCAGGTGTCGCGCATGTGAGCCCAGCTCAGCAGCTCTCCGTCAAAGTCCTCTTGGCCAGCAGCAAGTACGACACCTTTCTTGACCTCTTCTGGGCTCGCGCCGATGATACCAAGCGTGGCAGACAACTCGGCGTGCACGGCAAGAGCAGCGGCAGCGACATCCTCATCGTCAGGCATGTCGTACATAGAAGGGGTGCCTCCGGGATAGGGCGTACCAGGAAGCGGGTGCGCAATCGTGTCATGTTGGATAAGATCAACGAGCTCGTTGTCGATCAGCGCTTGTGCGTCGGACAAAATACTCGGTCCCTCGGACGTTCCTCGCAAGGCCCGCAAAAGCTGATCCCGATTAACATGCACCGGGCGAGGCAAGTCGCGCTTGACAACGCTCGTCCGGCGTTCAAGAGCCTTGCGCTCTTCCTCTTCCTGCAACTTTTTCATCCGCGCGTTTCGTTCCGCCATATCCTCCACCGTCATTGTCCGCTCGTCCTCCTCGACCTCTTCCTCATCCTCGGGTAACACAACCTCGAAATCATTACTGGGTTTCGGCAGACTCGCGAATCCGAGCTTGAGGGACCGCTGAGCAGCTGCAGCGCGCATCCTTTCTTCGCGCGGAGTGTCACTGATCCTAGGAGTGCCATCCTCAGGGTTGATGTTCAAGTTGTCACGCATGGGAGTCCGGAGTGGTGTGGCACCAACTCGAGGAGTGCCCGAGACATCGGCACGGGGTGTGGCAAGAGGATTGGGAGTGAATGCGGCCTGATGACGGGGAGTGGCACCTTCGAACCCGGTGCCGCCTTGCGCTGAAACGTGCATTGGCGTGTTCTCTTCGCCGAGGAGAGGAGTCTGGGCTTGAACCATGTTACGAAGGTTCCGTGCCTCGGCCATAATGTTATCCTCTGTCAAATAGAGCTGGTCAGTTATATGAATTTGACACGAAAAAGGAACATACCTTGCGGCGCCGTACGGGGAGTTCGCGCCATCCGTGCATGCCCAAGACCCTCGTACTCTCCAAGCAACCGTCCGCTAGCCTCGTTTCCTTCGCCCTCATCATTCATCAACGCCCGCGCGCTCTGCCCCGCCTGTCCGATCTTCACAATCTCCTCCAACTCGGTCTCTCCGACCTGCGCGGCAGGAAGCACGAGCGAGCGCCGTTTGCTGATCTGCTCCGCCTCTTTAAGCTTCTGGATCTGCGCGTCGCGGGCGGCGATAAATTTGGTCGAATGCGGCTCGTTGCCTCCCTCTTTGCCTTTCTTCTGGCGCTTCTTGGCCTCGAGCTCTTCTTCCTGCGGCTTGCGCTTGTTTTCAAGGCGGCGGAGGGATTGACCGACGGGTGCAGAATAGGATTTAGCCTGTTCTTCGGTTGTGTCGTAGAAACCAGGCGCGGGTTTCTTCTCGAATGGAATATCTGCATTGTACTAGAAACTATGTGATTAGAGGAAAACATAAGTAGGTGTGTGCACTTACGTCCATTCCCTTTTTCTTTGTCTTGTGTCGCATGCTACAAAACATTTATTAGCAGAGAAGACCCGGGGACGCCGTGCAGACTTACATGATACCAGCCGCCTTGAGCTCTCGCTTCTTTTGCAACACCGCCAACCTCCTAGCCTCCTCCAACTGCCTCTCGCGGGCCTTGCGCTTGGCCTTCTTTCCTTGCGTATTCGCAAGGCGCGCGCGAGCCTCGGACAACATCTCCTTTTCTACACCAAGCCATAAGCCCCAACACTTTCATCTCAAAACCGCAAAACGTACCATCTTCGTCCATATCAATGGGGTCGGGCCTCGCAGGCTTGGTCTCGGGGTCAGGATCAATCTCGCCAGGCCGCAGCCGACGAATATCGTCCGCGCTCGGACCCGCCTCTCCCCCAGGCCCGCCCAGCCCGAGCTCCTCGTTCTCCTTGGCTTCGGCATCGTCGAGAAGTTTTTGGTACCGCTCTAAACACTGAGTTGCGGTGCGGCCGACGATGGGGGCAATGGTGCGCCATTGTGTTGGCATAAGCTTTGCAAGGTGCAAGAGCTTTTCGTCTTCCGTCTGGCGGTGTTGTTAGCTAGTGGCTCACGGAGAGACGTGGTTTTTGCTGGCGTACCTTGGACCATTCTGTCTTTTTGATAGACGGGTCTAGCCACTCGTACCAGCGAGCCTTGCATTGTTTAGGTGTTTTTCGGACGAGCAGGGACGAGATACGGGCCCTAGGTTGGTGGCTTTAGCGAGAACGACTTGTGCGAATTGATGATGCTCACCATTGGTTCTTCCCGTACTTTGCAATGGCCGCCTTGAGTACCTCATCCTCCGTGTTCTAAGTTTACACATCGTGTGAGTGTGGTTCCAACACCAGGATAACAATGTACATTACCTTCCAAACACCTATTGAACCATGTCAGCACCAGTATGCCAAAAAGAAAGTAATTTAACGCTACCTCCTTTAATGATGATACGAACCATGGTTGACGCACAGGTGTAGTTGTGCGTCCGTGGCTGTACGGTTGTGATGACACGTGACTTGGCTCGTAACAGCCGAGCGCTACTGACGATTGGCCACCTCCACCTCCCTCTTCGCGTGGCTTTTGCGTTTACGACTGCCCAAATTCGCTGACGTCGATGACGAGGTGGTGGAAGTTCTATCATTTGTCCTAGGCTTTCCACTGGAGATTGGGGTGCTCGTGGCCCTGAACGTGATATCTGTGCGACAAGCAGATATCCGCACGACCACTTTCACTGCCCTGCAGATGAACTTTACTTGTGCCGAAGTTGGACTTATCTGTCTCTCCACGCCCCGCATGACGCAAATCGCTCACTTGAAATCTGGATCTCTGGATCGTGGATCCCCAAGGCTAAACCACCCCTGCTCTTCCCTTCACCTGGGTGAGGCCATTGGCTTACTCGGCCACCCCTGTGCACCAAAGAGGAAACCCCGGGTCGCCCTGAATCGGATGACTAGGCACACATGCTATCTTCGTCACTCCTCTCATCTCAATCATGCGCTGCAAAACTGAAATTCATTACGTTGTCGCTCGTATGAATTTACGGACATTAGGGGGTGGGAACTTGCATGAGCTTTTGGGAACGCAGCGACCCCCAATCACCAAAAGTGTCAAACACAACGTGTCGTATTGCCCTAGTAAGCTTGTCGCATCACATTATACCCTGTGTCAAGTTCTAGATTGTGCTCAAACTAGCTCGTTTTGCACCATGTCCCCCGGCAAAACGGGCAGACAAACGAGAACGAGCATATCTTCTCTGTAGCCGGGACAGATACTTGGGCTTCTTGCATTCTGCAGGGCTAGATCCAGATTGAAGAACGAGATTCCGGCTTCGGGGATACGGGCAGAAGGTTGCGCAGTATATGCGTGGAAGGCATCATGAATAAGACTGAGGGACTACCGCGTTTTGTTGTGGAAGTGGGCAGCAGCCTAAACACTCTGTTTGCAGTTTGAAAAAAGTGGACGGCGAGGACGGAAACGGGCAGCATCAGGGCAGCATCACGGGTAGCAGGGCGGAGCTTGGCTGGGGTCGGACATAATGATCCGTTTGGCGCTCTGGAGCGATGGCGCGGCGAGAGGCAACGCGAGTCGTCCTGGACTATCGCCAATTTATAGTGCGCTGGATACAGAATGTGGGGAACCGACGAATTTAGGCGCCGACCTCGGTGACCGAACGCCTGGAATGCTCACGGCGGATGGCCGTAAAACCGGCAACTCATCGGCCATCGGAGGCAGCTGGGCGGCAAACTCGCCTATCACCATCAGCAGGACATGATGCTGGGCAATATCACCGATGTGGGCGATAGTAGTGCATGTATGCATTGCATGTGGGCGATGTGCTTGCCACTGGCTGTATGGATACGCCACTCGACATGGCGCGCATACAGCGAGCGCCTAGACAACGCACCCACTGGGCTGGAACTGAGATCACCGAGGGGTGCTTGTCGTAGCCCTTGCCCGGATTGGACATGCTCCATTGTGCTGCGCTTCGGGCAGCCGACAGGTGGGCCCGCCGGTGGTGCCAGAGCGGCACACTGGTGGTACTGGATGGCACACCAGCGGTTTCGACCAGACGGGCGGAAGTACAGCCGGTTATCACCCTGGCCGCTCCCTGGGAAGCACAGGGGCATGTTCCTCGCATGGGCATCAGGCAGCAGTTCCCACAGTCGAGGCGAGCCCCGCATGCAGTCCTAGCATTCGGCAGACGGCCCAAAATCGCGATCAGCACGCGGTGGAGCCAGTCTCTTAACAGATCGCCCCCGGCTCTCCTCTAGTAACCGCCCCCCTCCCCCTCCGCTCTTCAAATTAGTTCTCCGGCCGGATGGACCAACACGACACCTCGGCCGTGGGGCCCTCTGTCTCTCCTGACATCGACGACTCCAGGTCGTCCAGGCCTCAAGTCCAGCGAGGGGTTTGTTCTTCTTTCGCCTGTTTTTCCCGCAACTGACCGTAGGATCCCGCCCCCGGCGATCCAGGCGCGCGCATGCACCGTATGCCGACAAGCAAAGGTCAGTCGCCCGGTCTTTTGACGTCAAAAAGTCTAAACACTCTGTCAGATGCGCTGCATCGGCGCTGACGATGGCCAGACCCAATGTCAGCGCTGCAAGCGGAGCAACCTAGAGTGCGTCGCTTGACGTCTGCCCGGACACCACTGACATTCCCCCGCAGATGTGTTTTCGAGAAGCACCGACGGGGCCGCAAGCCGGGATCCAAGTACGCCCCTTTGTTGATTGTCCGCGATGTGCTACTGACCCGACTCAAGGCTCTCCGAGGCCTCCAAGATGCTCCGCCGCATCGAAAAGGGCCTCAACAACGAACGCAGAAAGTCACAGGTCGCAAACGCAGCCGGCCAGGCACCGTACCCTCTCTCTGCATCCCGTACTGGGTCCGACTTCAACTTTACGGGCAACAGCGACGGCTTTCTGGACCCGAGCCTGAACAAAAACGGGCCCGGCGCTCCGCGTGGGCAGGCCTCGGCTGCGACCACACCGACCGCGACCGAGGCCACGCCGGCCCCGTCACTCGCCAACGCCACGCCCAGTCGATCGGGCACGGTTCCCGTCAAGGCGGGCTCGCCCCCACATGGCATGGACGGCGACGACGACGATGACGATGATGATAAGGAGCCGTCTGACGACGGACTGTTTCCTGCCCGCCTACTCGCTCGTGAGAACCGTCGCAACTCATTCTTCCGGACCATTCTCAATCCCGCGGACGCGAATGCAGAGGGCGGCCATTCGGCCGACGACACCAAGCCCTCGATGGACAACAGGCAGGCGTCTGTGGCCAGCACCGCAACGGTTCATCCCATAATCACCGGGCCGGAGGACCCCATCTCAGCGGGGCTCATGGACGAGGCCCAGGCCAAGGTCCTTTTTGATCTGTACGTGCTCTCCCCTTGTTCTCTTCCGGTCCCACCTCACTCGGTGCCTCAGAGTGTTCCTCCGCCTCAATCCGTTTATCAACTTGTTCGACCCCGTGCTCCATACTGTGCCCTATGTGCGCTCGCGATGCCCGTTTCTATTTACATGCCTCGTCATGGCGGGGTGCAAGTTTTGGAAGCCTGAACTGTTCAAGCAGACACAGCGGCTCGCCAACGAATTTGTCGTCAAGGCGTTTGCGGACCAGTGGAAGCGCGTCGAGGTCGTTCAGGCTTTTGCGTGCATGACGTACTGGAAGGAGCCCGAGGATACCGTGCGTCGTTATCCCCACCGACTCGGCCCTTCGCTAATGAGTCCTTCTGCAGAGAACCTACACTTATATCGGCTATGTGAGTTTTAACCGACATCCGGTATCTTATCCGCACCTGACTTCTCGATAGGCAAGCCGCATGGCCGTGGAGCTCGGACTCAACCGGTATCTCGCCAAACCCCCCGAAGGCGAGACCGAGCTGCAGAAGCGCGAGCGGCGGAACCGGGAGCGCACGTACCTTGTGCTATTTGTGCACGACCGGTCCCTTGCCATGCAGACGGGTCGCCAATGGATGCTTCCAGAAGTGTGTGGCCTTGTCAGATTGCGACGAACGTGTGCTGACGAGATGATCAGTGCGACCTAGTTCGTCATTCGCTCAGCTGGCACGAGGATAATTTTATCCGGCCCGAGGACGTGATTGTGTGTGCGTTTGTGCAGTTGCGGAGGATTGCTGTAAGTTTAGTGCGGGATTTGTGCGAGGGCCGGATGTTGACTGTGTTGGGCAGGCTGAGACAACCGATGTGTTCTATCTCCACAAGGGGACTCCCGGACTTTTACATGCGGATGTCAACTACGAGATTCTGCTTCGTGGGTGCAACAGCAAGTTGACCCAGTGGATGGATCTCTGGCATGGGGAAATGAAAAAGGGTATGTCGCTGTACACGAGTGTTGAACTTGGCTGACTCGTGCGATTTAGCTGGCGGGCAGATGTTCCATTTCTCGATGCTTGCTTTCTTCCGGTTGCATGTGCGGCTATTCCTCAATAGTTTTGGGCTTCAGTCCTCCATGGCGTCGGTAAGTAGCTGTAATCCGGGCGGTTGGCGACCTGTCTAATGGAGTTGTAGGCTACGCGCGCAAGCCCGAGCTTGCACGCTCTGTCCGCGTGTTACACGAGTGCGGTGCAGACGCTGCAGATCGTGACCAACGACTTTGCGCCTGTTGGGATGCTGGTAAGTTTGTATAGACTGTTTTGTTGTGCCCGGGGCTGACCGGGAATTGGCAGCGATACGGGCAAGACAGTATCACTGTCATGACCGCATACTCGGCCGTATTTCTCCTCAAGGTTTGTGCAGAAGTTTACTCTCTTCTACGCGGGTGCTGACTTGTCGATTTAGCTCTTGCGACGACCACCAAACGTGACCGACTTGCATCTGACGCCAACATTGTCGGACCTCGACGAGGGCGCATCGACGCAAAAGATCTACGACCTCATCTCTGCGACGGCAGACGCCTACCAAGAGGCCGCGATTCATGCTTCGTCTTCGGGCTCCGCCGCATACCACGCCCGTTTCCTCCGTAGTCTGGTAGCCAAAGACATGGCGACCAAAGTGCGGCAGGCCGCGCGGGACCGCAAGGTCAAGGACAACTCGGACGCCATGTCTACTGGCGGGACGTCGCACGGGACGCCAAGCCATGCATCCCCGAGCTATACAGGCGAGCCGGGCAACGCCCCACCGTCGTACCATCCTCCCTTGGCGCCTGGGACGCACCCGAGCGCAGTGATGCAGCAGGTGCAGACGCCCGGGGGTGCAAACGGCAACGGGGGTGGTGCAGGGATGCCCAACGGCAACGGGCTGATGTATCAGCAGCCAAACGCGATGGTGGGGTACTCGGAGGACATTTTCCCGTTCCCTTCGTCGCCCCATTTACCGATGCACCCGCAGATGAATGAGCACGGGCAGGAGATTGCGCCGCCCCAGCAGCAGCAACAGCAGCAGCAGGCACATCCACATCCGTACGGCGGGGGGATGCAGATGCAGCACCAGCAACAGCATCCGCAGATGATGTCGCACCAGCAGCAGCAGCAACAGCAACAGCAGCAGCAACAGCAGCAGCAACAACAACATCACCAGCCAAACAACCAGCAGTACAGCCATATGTATGGGATGCCGACTGCTGCAGCGACGGCGTCGGACCAGCATTATTGGCGGAACATGTTCATCGAGCTTGGTGTGTCAAATCGATTATTGCGAAATACTTTTGCGTTAACCTTTTGCGCCATCAGGTTTCGGAGGACCAGAGCCTACAGTCACCGGTTACCCGGGACCATGAGATCTGGGAAAACTCCGGTCAGGATTTAGAGGGCACGATTATGTATTATGGTTTCGGGGGTTATGGACAGCGCGGAGTTGCTCGCGGCCTCGAGGGCACATAGGTCTGGTGTTTCGGGTATGTGTTGTATGCCTATGATTTCGGTTTTGATTGTGTTGCTTTTTCACTATGGGGCTTCCGGGTAGAACCGTGTATGTTGTAATGAGACTATGTTGACACCTGTTTGAGTACGAACACGCGTTGGCCACCTGGACATGTGTATCCGTGTTTGGTTGAGCCTGGCTGGCGGTCCGCAAGCCGCTGAAGGCCAGCGCCGGTGTGCTGCTACCTGCAAGTCGGTCGACCATGCCTGATGCGAGTCAATCACGGATTTTTATGAGCAATTAAGCTTGATTCGGACTAGGCCCAATCGCTGCTGAATTTGCATTGTCCTCCTTGGTCTATTGTAGCCAATCACCGGCACAAAGGACAGTGCGCCTCCGATTACCTCAAAAGCATGGCGGCAAGTAGGCTCTCGCTATTCTCCCTTCCGCTCGCTACACCAGTCGCCGGACGACTCCCAGTCTTCGCGATACTCACCGCTACGACTCTAACGACATGTCTCTTCCCCGCCTCGCCTCCCCGCCCCCTGTCTACGCCGGCAACGGTCTGAACGCACCCCAAGCGCACTTTACCACGCTCAAGCCCTACCTCACACTTCCCTACCTTCTTTCTCTCACATGGCTCGCAACGCCAATCATCTCGTTGCTGTTTATTATCTTTCGTCTAATTATCTCCCAAGGAGCTGCACAGGATGGTGTCGAGGATGCCAAGGGCGTGCTTATTGCGAGCTGTGCTGCTGCTGAGCGTGCGGCCCAGGGTGTGGGCAGTATTGGGTCGTTTATGGCGGCCGGCACCAACCGCCAGATCGAGGCTGCTGTGAACGGGACTATTAACGCTGCTCGCGCGACTATGATCTTTAGGTGAGCCCTACTATTGTCTTGCCCGAGTTGTGCTGATGGTTGTATAGTCTTACTGCGCTACAAGGCATCATCGAGTTTGTCATCGACATGTACCGTTCCATCTTCTTGTGTTTCCTTGAGCTTGTCGTCCGTGGAGGTCTTGCTATCATCATTGGGGCTTTGACCGAGGTAAGCCACTTGGACAAAGTAGAGTAGCTTGATCCAACTCGCGTTAGATTACCAACTTTTTGCAAAACGCGATTGGCGGTCTCAAGTCGTCCATCCAAGGCGACATCCAAGCTGCCAACAATGCCATTGCGAGCGCCGTCAACGCGATCAACAGCGTTACAAAGATTGTCAACGTGAAGCTCGATGTGCCCCAGTTCAATATCCCTGCCCTGTCTGGCCTTGACAACATCAAGATCCCGACGGACCTCCAGGATGCGCTCACGAAGCTAAATGCTACTCTTCCTACGCTCGACCAGATCCGGAATACGGTGGACAACATGTGAGTTGTCTTATGTATTCGCATATAATCCCTTCTAATCCCTTCTAGTATCGCCGTTCCGTTTGACGAGCTCAAGAAGGAAATCAACGACACATTTGCGTCCCCTAGCATGCGTTTCAACACTTCAGTCCTTGCCGTACCCGCACGCTCCAACATTTCATTCTGCCACGACCTCGATACTTCCATCATCGACGATCTCGGACGCGACCTGCGAAAGATTGGGCGCATCGGCATCGTCTTGCTCCTAATCTCGCTCGTGCTCCTCATTCTCGGCGCCATGGCTCTCGAGTGGTACAAGTGGCGTGTGTTGCAAAGCGAGCTGGAGCGTACGCGCGAGGCGTGGACCACCGACTCGGCTGTGCAGCAAACGGTTGCGCATGGGGATGTTCCAATGATGGCGATGACGAATGATAATATGATGATGTTGCATGTCACGCAGCAGCACCCGTTGATGTTTGCGATGGCGAATCGGCTGGCGGTTGTAATGAGGCTCTCGGCTACTTCTTACACTCATTTAAGGTGAGTTGTTCTGGCGTATTTGGTGGCGCGTGCTGACTTGGCGTAGGTTTTTTCTTGCATATATATTCCATCCAGCAGCGCTGGCCTGTCTTTTAATTGGTCTATTCGGCCTTATTTCCGTCGAGTATGTTCTTTGCTACCACGCCCCGCTCGGTGACTAACTTGTATGCTAGGGTTCAACTTCTTGCGCTCGGCCCTATCCAGAAGCACTACTCGACTCAAGTCTCCAACTCGATCAGTGACTTTACGAACAGCATCACCGGCTCTATCAACAGCGGGATGCGGAACGACTCGGCGTTTTACGCAGCCCAAGTCAACGCTCAGACGTCCGCCATGCAGACCACAATCAACGACGGCCTCTTTGGATGGGTCAATGGCACGACCGTCACACTCAACAACACGCTCGTCGCATTTTACTCGGACGTGCAGAATACGGTCAACGCCGTGTTTGGTGGTACGCTGCTCGAGGCGCCTGCACAAGAGTTTGTGCGGTGCTTGATCGGGACCAAGGTTCAAGGCCTCGAGAATGCGCTCACGTTTATCCACGACAACCTCAAGGTCAATATGCCCACTGTATCTGATGACGTGCTCCTGCTCTCCAACTCGTCTGTCGACGCAATCACTCAGCCGATCTCCCTCGCCGCCGTCGGCGACGGTTCCGCCTCTGACGACGGCTCTGGTTCCGGCATCGTTGGCAAGGTCATTGCACGATACATTGCCTCGCTCGAAAAGGAGCGTCTCATGTTTTTCATCTTTCTCGGCATCTGGGGCTTCGTCGTCCTCGTCGCAATCTGCATCGTCCTCTGGCACACGTTTGGCGCACGGTGGTTGCACAACCGCCGCCAGCGCGCTTGGGAACAACAGAATCAATCGTTTGGTCCGTTTTCGAGGCGGCCGAGCGAGCAGAGTCGGTATGCGTTCCCTGGTGTGCCGGGCGGGCAACCGTTAGGCGTTGTGCATGGTCGGGCGTTGTGGGAGAGTCAACAAGAGGCGGAGGAGGGGAAGAAGAGTACTGGATTGAGAGGGTTCTTTAACGGTGGTGCTA